>JBCEWC010016893.1:0-12831 GCA_038996855.1 Solanum aculeatissimum
GTGCTATGTGATTTGCTTCCGCGCTTCTGAATCGATGATGTGTGTAATGATGCTATGATGGCTTGATCGAGGGTCTTTGGATCCTCTTTCGCCATGTTACATCTAGGCCCCCTATCGGGTCGTGACAACACCCCTTAGAAATTTTATTTGGGCTTTGAGATATAAGATAAACTGACCATTAAAAGTGAAGTCACTACTCACCCATTCAAGAATAGGCTCATTTGGAAACTGAAACTTGACCCTTTGAGTCCTACAATCTATAGAGGCATAAGAAGCATGCAACCAATCCATCCCAATAATGAGATCAAAAGTAACCATCTCAAGTTTAATAATATCACAAGGAAGGAATTTATGAAAAACTAAAATAGGACAACCTAGATAGACTCTACGAGCTACAATAGACTCACCCACGGGAGTATAAACTAAGAATGGCTCCCTTAAGATTTTAGGACTCAAACCAAACTTAATAGCCAAGAAAGGACTGACAAAATATAAATTTGTACCCGGATCAAGCAAAACATATACATCAAAATCAAAGACTTTTAACATATCAATCATCACATCTGGAGTCTCCTCCACCTCCTGCTTAGCATGCAAGGTATATAATCTATTATTGCGAGGAGCACCACCTTGTTGAGCCCTTGGTTTCCCTTGACCACTCGGTACCATTTGCCCTTTCTTTGGTGCACTAGGATAATAAACAAGCTTGTGGCCTATCTTTCTACACTCATAAAAAGCACCCGAATCCTTCAAGCATCTTCCCGTGTGATTCTTCCCATACTAGTCACACTTAGGATACACTAGCCCACCTTTACCTTGTGCCTTAAGATAGGGCACCTTCTCATTAGCAACCCTTAGATTTGAACCTTGGGCTTGTTGAAAGTGGCCATTCTAGGGATTGCTAACTCTTGAACAAGGGCTAGGAGTGTGTATATGAGAATTGAGGCTAAAATGGTAAAATTCCATAATTGCCCTGACACTGATCACTGAAGTACTCTACATTTGTAGAGCTTTGACCGCATTCACGGAGGTCAATAAAGTTAGACACTCCGCGTTTGCGCGTAATCATTTTGTGATCATGGAGGTTACTCCCACTTTGATCCGCCTATGCGCCAGTGCTGGGTACATTCACGCCTATTTTAGCTCAACTGTTCCGTGATCGTAGATCTGATGGCTGCGTTTGCAGAGTGTTAATGCTACCAGGTATACTTTGTGCAATTTTTACTCCTATTGGCTCCAACTCAGCTATAACTTTAATTCTTTCCAGTAAGGCCGAATCTAAACCAAATATACCTATAACATACACCATTCAAAGCATAATTTAGCCTTAAGTTATGAATTAAATAACACAAAATCATAAGAAAAGAGTAAGAAATGAGTGTGAATTACACACTCATCACCTCTCCATTGACAAAATTGACACAAAAAGGCTAATTTTTTGTGGACTGATGAATGTAAAAGAAATTTCCAAACATTGAAGGATAAACTTACATCTGCTCCTATCTTTGCTTTACCGGAAGGGTTAGAAGGGTTTGTGGTGTATTATGATGCTTCAAAAAATTAGTTTGGGGTGTGCTTGGATGCAAGATGGCTATGTTATTGCCTATGCTTCTACGAAACTAAAGGTGCATGAGCATAATTATCCCACCCATAATATTGAATTAGAAACCATAATGTTTGCCTTGAAGATATGGCATCATTATTTATATGGAGTTCATGTGGATGTGTTCACCGATCATAAGAGTTTTTAATATGTGTTCACCCAAAGAGATCTAAATTTGAGGCAAAGGTGACAGTTGGAGTTTCTCAAAGATTATGATATGAGCGTGCACTACCATCTGGGCAAAGCTAATGTTGTGGCTGACGCTCTAAGTCGAGTGTCCATGGAAAGTAAGGCTCACATTGAGGATAGAAAGAAAGAATTGGTAAAGAAAGTTCACTGGTTAGGTAGGTTGGGAGTTAGGTTGGATGAAGCCAAAAATGGTGGTGCAGTGGTAGTAGATAGTTCTAAGTCTTCATTGATTGAAGAGGTTAAATCCAATTAAGACCTTGATCTCACTTTGGTGGCATTGAAATCATTGGTGAAGGATGTAAAGGTGGAGGTTTTCTCCCAAGTGGGAGATAGTGTCCTTAAATACCAAGGTAGGCTATGCATGCTCGATGTTGACAGCTTGAGAGACTTGATCTTGAATAAAGTTCATAATTCATCCTATTCTATCCACCTCGGATCCATAAAGTTGTATAGGGATTTGAGGGAGGTATATTAGTGGGGTGGTATGAAGAGGGATATGCCAAGTTTGTAGTTGGTTACCATAATTGCCAATAAATCAAAGCTGAACACTAAAGGCCGGGTGGCCTATCCCAAGATATAGATATTCCTACTTGGAAGTAGGAAGAGATCAACATGGATTTTGTGGTTGGGTTGCCAAAGACTAGAGAGCACTTTTATTCCATTCGGGTTATTGTTGATAGAATGGAGAAGTTGGCTCACTTCCTACCAATTAAAATGACTTAAGGCACCGAAGATTATGCCAAGTTGTATATTCATGAGTTGGTAAGATTGCATAGGGTCTCGTTATCCATTATTTTGGATCGAGGTGCTCAATTCACATTGCACTTTTGGAGGTCCTTTCAAAAGGGCCTTGGTACCAAAGTCAAGCTTAGCATGACTTTTCACCCACAAATGAATGGCCAAGCCGAAAGAACTATTCAAACTCTCGAGGATATGATAAAGGCTTGTGTATTAGAGTTTAAAGAGAGTTGGGATGAGCATCTTCTGCACATTGAGTTTGCTTATAATAAAAGCTACCACTCTAGCATCGAGATGGCTCCCTTTGAAGCTTTATATGAGAGGCATTGTAGATTTCTTGTTGGGTCATTTAAAGTAGGGGAGATGGATTTTTTGGGTTCGAACATGGTTATTGAAGCTTTGGAGAAAGTGATAATGATAAGGGAGAGATTGAAGGCGGCTCAAAGTTGACAAAAGTTCTATGCCAACACTAGAAGAAGAGACCTTGAATTCAAAATTGATGATTGGGTTTACTTGAAGGTTTCACCAATGAAAGGCATGGTTCTTTTTGGCAAGAAAGGGAAGTTAAGCCCTAGGTATGTAGGTCCCTACCGGGTCATGAGACATGTTGGTAAAGTTACATATGAATTAGAATTGCCCATGGAAATAAGCATGGTTTCCATCTAGTTTTCCATGTCTCTATGTTGAAAAAGTGTATTGGAGATCTTAATTCCATTGTGCCCTTAGAAGTGGTGAATGTTAGAGAGAATTTTACTTATGAAGAAGTCCCGGTTGAAATATTGGATAGGCAAGTCAAGCGGTTGAAAAACAAAGACATTGCATCCATCAAGGTCCTTTGGAGAAACAAATAAGTCGAAAGTGCCACTTGGGAAGCCAAAGCGGAAATGAAAAAATGATATCCCTATCTCTTCCATTCTAATCAAGCTTGAGGTACCATGACTTCCCTATTTAAGAACCTCATTTCTTTGCATGTCATCTCCATGTCATTTATGCATGATTATGTGATTATGAGGTTTGCATTATGGATGTTATTTGAAACATGGTTTAAAGATTTTAATGATGCATATACTGTATTTTGAAAATGGTGCCTGTATTTTATTCTTTAGATCTTGCCTTTAGCACATTTGGGGATGAATGTTTCTAAGGGAGAGATATTGTAAGGCTCCACATGTTGAAAGGTGTGAAAGCGTAAAGGAAAATGAAATTGTGAGAATTGCTTCTAGTATCAGTGGTTATGAAGGCCTCTACGAGTCGTACACTCTTCCACGGGCTGCAACATATGCTCGTGGAATGATGATCAAGATTATTAATATATGGGATTTTTAAGGATTCAAGGTACGGGCTATCAAATAGCCCTTGAAGTAACTTATGAGCCATAAGTCAAGTTGTGATATGTGATTCAAAGAAAAGTTTCTGAGAGTCTGAAATGGCATCAGACGAGACCCTCCCCTAAGGCCCGTATTATGGACCACGACCCGTAAATGATGTCTTATGGTTTATTTCGACAAATTTTTTGAAGGGGTAATTCAGACCTTTCCTGTTATTTAATGTCTATACTATGTCATTTTAGCCTCTAATGAGCCCCATTCAAGCCTTATACACTCCAAGCCCCACCACTCTAACCCATTCTCTAAAAACCTAAGTCCAAGAAATCCTCCCCAATACTCCCAAGTCATTCAAACTTGCAAGAGAAGAACTCAAACTAGGGTTCCGAGTTTCCCTTCATTTTCCTAGGTTATTCTATCTTCTAATAACCAAGGTATATGGGTTTTGATTGTGGGAACCTTTCTTCTACAAGCTTAACCATTTATCTCTCTCTCATCTATTTTCAAGTTATGGGTATTTATAAAGGTTTTTACGAACTCTTTCATGTGAGGGTATCATTATGTATTTTATGATAAGTTATTTTCATACATTATCATGAAGTGAATTACAATGTGAAACTTATGGATTTTATGAGGGTTTGATGGTTCCCTAACAATGTTTTTTATTATGTTTTGGTGGGTTCTTTGAATAATTATCAAGTGAGTCTAAATTGCACCTCTCATGACATTTATTCATGATTTGCATGGTTTTAAGTTTATGTATATGTGCCTACCTCTATTTGATTAAAGATGCATGTCAAGTTTCTCAAGTAATGAATATTTTGTGACAAGTCATATATGTTATGAAAGTTGAGACTAATAAGAGGGCTAACAAGTATGCTATGAGCTCATGAGCATAATTTGAATATCAAGAATGATGTGAAGCCCTAACATAATGCAATAAACTATGTTTGATGAGATTCTCCAAGTATGATATTATGATGTTTTGAGACTATGAATGATATGATTATGACTATGTTTCACATATTCTGTGGGATTGTGACCTAGCATTGAGATAACCTTGGCAGTCTCTCATTGTCCCTAAACTATGTGCCACCATAGGTGCGATATTGATTCCCCTATATAGGCTTGAATCTACCGAAAAGGCAATGTCAGAAGGTAAGGATGACAAGTTAAATTCATCTAAAAGGCTATGTTATAAGGTGAGGGCACTTTTCCAAAAAGGTTGTGCCATAAGAATAGTGTTTGGTTTACCTTGGCAAAGTAAACCACTCCATGTTCAGTGTGGAGTGAACATCTGAATTCCAAGTGGTAGCTTGCTTGGTCTTACTTGTCGATTACGATCATTTACCACTTATGTATGTCATGTTATGTGGTTAGGTGATCTCTCATGTATGTCCTAACTAAGAATTTACCATTCATGTCATATTGAGCCTATAACCATTGAGTATGAATATGCATATTATTTTTTTATGGATTGCTTTTCCATGTTGCTTCTACACTCGCAAACTTGGTACATTCAAATGTACTAACACATACTTTTTTCCTACATGATCTAACCATGTAGGAATCAAAGATCCTTTCCATCCTTCCCCTCTACGCGGCTAGACAGTTCGGGCGAAGATTTGTTATTGGTGAGTCCTCCATATCTGGGGACAACATCCATTTACTTTCATGCTTTTATTTAGACTACTCTATTTTTGGAAACTATTTTTTGAGGGTGAGCCTCAGAGATGTCTTGGCCTCCATTCTATTCATATTAGAGGTGTTGTTGGATTTGTGATATGCATGTATCGAGCTTGACTCATATTATGCTATGTATTATGGAAGTCTTCCTTAGTCCCTTATTCACTCTTATATGTTGAATGCTTGTTGTATGGATGAGATAGAAGTCCTAAGCATCTATTTGCTCCCGTAACATGAGTCATACTTACCCGCCCCTTGTACTTAATTGCTATGTGATTCCATGTTAATCCTATTCCCACAATATCCCCATAGCATGATTCCAAAGTCTCATTTACCCTTAGAAATTACGTGTTGTTTGTTTGTTTCTTAGTTATGCTTCCACAAAACCAAGGATGTGCCATGTATGCTTAAGAGGCTTTTTTGAGGTCCCTTTGGGTTCCCATTCGTCGTGTCACGTCTAGGCCCTTGGCTTGGGGTGTGACAGATGTCTCCAGGGTATGACACAGATAAGTAGTGCCACAGGTACACCGAGAGGTTCACAAACCTGAGCAAAGGGATAAGATTCTATTTAGGGACCCACTTTTCATGCTCTGGTGGGCCAACCAATGCTAGTTCCTGCACCGGTACAAATTACTCCTGAGCCAGTACTTGCAGTTGTTGATCATGTTAGCTATGAGCAGTTTCAGAAGATGAAACCAACCTAGTGCACCGATGCAAATTATGTTCAAATTAGTATAACTCCTAGTTATATAAGTTTAGTATTTATGAATGTTGTTGTATACATTCTATTTGTGAATAGTTTTGTATATATTTTATTTGTATGTCTATGTGTTTTTTAATCTTCATGTAAAAGTTATAGTTAGTATATGTATATTTTTAGCAAGTTTTTATTTAGCTCTTATTTGTATAATTTCAACAAATGCTGAAATACAATTTCAAATTGTAAGGCCTTGCAAGTTGGGAGCTTAAAAAATGCAAAAAAGTGGAACTAGAAAAGTTGGCAATTTATGATCCCAAGTCATGACCCGTGTTTTAATCCATGATTCATAAACTAGGCTAGTTGATTGGGAGTTTCAGGATTGAAAATTGGCCAAGTGTCAAAAGGGATTATGTAATGACCTCGAAGGTCATTTTTAGTATTTTCAACCAAATTACCATTTTTTCCTTCTCAAAAGTTATCTTGGGTCATTTTTGGTCAAGTCTAAAAGTCAGATTTTAAAAACCTTATAAAAAGTTAGAGTTTTGCTAAAGAAAGAGTTTTAAAAGGCTTAAGTTGAAAATTTTGAGTTTTGTGGTCATCTTGAGTTTCGAGTGTCAAAATTCAATTCGATCAATTCCATCAGTTCCGGAATGTCGAATCTGGTCAAGGAGAACTTGCAGAATTGAATTTGGAGTTAAAACGAAGATTTTTGACCAAAATTTGCATTTTTAGTTCATTTTTGGATCATAGTTTGACTTTGGTCAACATTCAGAGTTCGGAAACTTGAATCAAAATTTTGACAATTTTAGCGGTTCCGAATGGTGAAACTAGCGCTAGAAATGACTTCATTGCAATTTTTAGAGCTTTGGAGACTTTTTTTGAGTATTTAAGTGCAAAACTTATTTAAATGATCTTTCTCGGGTTCTGTGCCAAGGATGTCTCGAATTCGAATTCTGATGGTTCCATTGAATCTAGAATGTCATTTTTGGTATGATTCCATGTTTAGTTTGTATTCATGGGGTTTACTCTCCGCATTCATGAATGCAGGTCTACTTTCACGGAGTGTACTCGCCCAGACCTCTGCATTTGCAGAGGTGAGGTCCATATTTCCAGAGTAAGCACGTGTGACCCTCCCCATTTGCGAAAGTTTATCTATGTTCGCGGAGCTCTGAACCCTTCTGGCTTCCGCATTCATGGATCACAAAAGTTCCCTGAAAAGAGTTCTTTTTAAAAGATGGGTTTTGACCATTTTCACCATTTTAATATTCCAAGCTTCATTTTAGAGAGGATCTTCAAGGTTTTTCAAGGAAAATCTCTTGAGTAACTATTTTCGAACATATTTCTTCAATTTACATTGATTAAATTTTGGTTTTAACTTATAATATGTGGTTTTTAATTGTGAAATTTAGGGATTCTTCAAACTTTGATTCCTAATCCTAAATTGATAATTTCTACCTCATTTTAGCTCCATTTTCGAAATGATTTTCACCGTTGAATTCCTTATTACTTTTAGAACATTTGCATGTATTAAATTTCAAATTCTAGCTACTTTTTGTGGCATGAGATTTTTGATCATTTTTCCCTTTTCACCCAAATTGATTGATTTCAGTATCATTAGATTCGTTATGTGATTGTGATGCTATATTTGAAAAGATTTTGGTGATTCAGAGTATCACAGAAAGGGAAAAGCTTTTGATTTGACTTGATTTAGGCTTTTTCTAAGGCACGTGGACTTCTAACATTTTGTTAAGTATGATTGAACCTTGTATGTTTCTATGTGTATGGAATTGAGTATTTTGGGGTAGAATTGTATTATCATAGTCCTTGATCATGGTATTTCAGAATGAGTAATTATTCATATGGTTATATCTTGACTTATAAATCAATTGTGGATTTGTAATATATGTGATCTTGTGAATCACTTGGTATTGATATCTAGATGGTACTTATATTCAGATAGGATTTATATTGTGTAATGACCCAAAATTTTTTGAAAACTCCTTATGGTTGGTCTTTTATGATGCTATACTGGTCATGGTTGAGCATTGGTAGCCACGAGTTGAGTTTAAGTGGTCTAACGCAAAATGGATCATTTGGTGGCCTAGAGAGGCCGTTTGGACAATGTGCTTTGAGGAGACATAACTTTTGATTCCAGTTGAACCGTATGGGCTTCTACATATAAAATTTAATCTCTTTGCGTTATCTTCGCAATGCAACTGGTTTCACTCGATTCGGTGTTTATAAGAGGAAGTTATGGCCACAATAGTGAGACTGCCTGAAATTTGAAAGATATTGGAAATAGGCCCTGGAAATGGCCCAAGGCAAGGATCACGGACCGTGCGAGGGTCCACGGTCCGTGTGGGGGTACGTGATATGGTCCAGTGAGCTCAGGGTGGCCAGGACCCACCCCATAACTCAAGTCATGTCTCACGGACCACCCCACAGTCTGTGTGGGTGGCCGTCAAGTGGGGAAGAGAGTTGGCCAGGGTTGTGGGTTGGTTCTTGGGCCAAGTGTGGCTCCACGGACCAGTAAACGGTCCGTGTGAAGCCACATGGATCATGAACCCCCTCGTAAAGTGGTCCAGAAAGTCCCTCGAAAGTTTGAGCTGAAGCAAAGTTTAAGTGTTGCTTCACGGCGAGGTGTACGAACCGTGTGATGTTAGGCGGTCACTGTAGCTCCACCGTGTGACCCTGTTTTACAGTTAAATATCCATTTCATTAATGGTATTTTGGTGATTTAATTAATCCCTAGGCCCTTTTTAGGCATCCTAAGATCCCCTAAACCCCCTTAACCTAACCCTAACCCCTTTTCATCCATTCTAAGGCTCCTCATTGACAGCTGTAACTTGAAGTTGTCTAGTTTAGCAATCTTGCAAAATATGGGTGTTTTGGAAGGAAGACATCAGCTGTCACATTATTGATTCTGATGAACAACAGGTAACCTGTGCAATCCAACATCCTCAGCTGAAAACTAGATACATTGTAACTTTTGTATATGCCAAGTGCAAAGACCAGCTGAGGAGACCCCTATGGGATAAGATGCTCTATTTGGCTACCAATAGCAATAACACTCCTTGGTGCATTATAGGTGACTTTAATGTTATCACCAATACTGATGAGAAGAGTGGGGGCATACCTTATAACATCAAAAAGAGCTTTGAATTCATTGGAATTATTGAGGACTGTGGACTTCAAGAACTAGGATTTTCAGGGCAAAACTTTACCTGGTCTAATAAGAGAGAAGCTGGAGCAACTATCTGGAAGAGATTGGATAGGAGTGTGGTTAATGATAAATGGCTGGAAAGTATGCCACATACCAATGTAACTCATTTGCCTTCAGTAGGGTCTGACCACTGTCCCCTTTTATTGGAGATGCACATCATAAGCAACAACCCCATCAAATATTTTAAATTTCTAAACTGTTGGACAAAATAGGAAAACTTTCAGGACACAGTCAGAGAGTGCTGGAACAAAGAGGTCAGTGCCAGCCCTATGAGGACCTTTCACATTAAGCTGAAAAGACTGGCTGCTACCTTAAGTAAATGGTCTAGGGATCAGTTTGGGGACATCCATCATAAGGTCAACTATTATGAACAGAAAACCAGAGATGCAGAGTTGGATTTGATCAATCACAAGTCAAAGGAAAAGAGGATTCATCTCCACAAGACTAATGCTGAGTACATCAGGTATCTCAAGATGGAAGAATCCATACTGAAACAAAAAACACAACTTAACTGGTTTAAGGAAGGGGATGCTAACACTAGGTATTTTCATGCTTTGGTTAGGGGTAGAATGAGGAGACTCCTGATCCAGAACATCCAGGATGAGAATGGAAATTGGGTTCAGGGAGAGGATAATATAGCAAAGGAAGCAGTGGACCATTTTCTAAAGATATTCACAAGAGATAGTAAAAGCATTGAGGAGGAGGAGCTGGACTGCATTCCCTCAATGGTTACTCAAGATCAGAACTTCAATCTTCAAGTTACACCTGATGTGGAAGAGATACATCAGGTGGTTCAAGACTTAAACCCATACTCAGCTGCTGGCCCAGATGGATTCAATGGCTTGTTCTATCAAGAATGTTGGGATATTATCAAAATAGATCCTCTAAATATAGTCAAGTCCCTCTTCAGTGGCCAAGAGATCCCTAAGTATTTCTCTCACTCTTGTATAGTATTAATTCCAAAAATTAGTAATCCAGACAACTTCTCTGATTACGGACCAATTAGACTTAGCAATTGTATTTGCAAGATCTTTTCTAAGATCCTTTCCTCGAGACTTGCTTCAATCCTCCCTAGCCTCATATCTAGTAATCAATCTGGCTTCATCAGGGGGAAATTGTTTTCTGAAAACATTATGCTAGGCTAAGAAATCATCCACCATATCAAGAAGCCAATGGAAGGGGGAAATGTGGTGATTAAACTTGATATGGCCAAGGCCTATGACAGGGTCTCTTGGTCCTACATATGTATTGTCATGAGAAAAATGGGATTTGGAGAGCAGTTTATTGACTTAGCTTGGAGAATCATGAACAATAATTGGTATTCCATTATCATTAATGGGGTTAGACATGGCTTCTTTCATTCAACCAGGTGACTTAAACAAGGAGATCCTCTATCTCCTGCACTCTTCATCATAGGGGCAGAGGTGTTATCTAGGATGCTAAATAGGCTCCATAGTTATCCTAATTTCCAAGCCTTTTACATGAATAAGGCAGGACCCCAAATTAATCATCTCTGTTTTGCTGATGATGTGATCATATTTACTTCTGGCAACTTAGATTCCCTAACTTTAATTATGAAAGTTCTGGATTCTTATGAGAAAGTCTCAGGTCAAATGGTTAACAAGAATAAAAGCCACTTCATGGTAATATCCAATACTGACCAAACCACCTGTGAAAGGATCATTGAGATTGCTGGCTTCAAGCAGAAAAAGGATCCAATCACCTATCTAGGATGCCCACTCTATATTGGTAGACATAAAATTATCTACGTTTTTGAGATGGTGTCTAAAGTCATTAACAGAATTTCAGGATGGCATGCCAAAACTCTTAGCTATGGGGGGAAAGCTACATTAATCAAACATGTCATCCAATCTCTTCCCATACACCTTCTGGCTGCTACATGGTTAGCTTTCGTGTTTCTGAACCAATGATGAGTGTAATGATGCTACGATGGATTGATCGAGGGTCTTAGGGTCCTCTTTGGCCATGTCATATCTAGGCCCCCAATTCAGGTCATGACAGCACCAAAGTTCATCGTTATATGAATAGTTTGGGGGATCATTTGATCAGAGACTGCAAGATAGAATCTTAACGGGATGGTGTAGATATTTCTCATATATGGGTTTTTTCTCAAACTACAGAGGACCTTTCTCGTCAGATTTGGGATACCCGCAGAGACAGGGAGCAGAATAAGAGGGCTCATACTATGGGGTCTTATATGGAGTCTCGAGGTGATTTTAGGCCCCCATTTCATCGATGTCTACCTCAGTCAGTGGGTAATTTCCTACCATAGACATAGGGTCAGTGATTTGATCATTATATTCAGTCCAAACTAGGACAGAGTTTAGGCCAACCTAAGAGTCGTTATCATGAGCATTCCACATAAATGAGATAACCTAGTCCTCTAAGTACACAATGTGGTAAGCTTCACATTGGAAGTGCAAGGAGGGTTTAGGTGCATGTTACCATTGTGGGAAAATAATATATTTTATTGGCAAGTGACCCCTAAGTTAATCACTATTATGAATGGATTCTTGATGATATTCCCTGATAAGTTTCTAGGGATTCCCTCCCAAAGGAATATCAATTTTTCTATAGAATTTCTTCTTGATACGCAACCTATATCCATTTCTACCTATAGAATGGCTCTTGAAGAGTTACGAGAACTGAAGGAAACAATTTAAGGATTTACTCGATACAGAAATATGGCTCCTTACGGGTATGTATCGATTACAAGAAGCTAAATAAAGTCACTATCAAGAATAAGTATCCTTTTTTGTTGATTGATGACTTGTTCAACCTGTTATAGGGTGCCAAATGTTTTTTAAAGATCGACTTGTGATCCAGGTACCACTAACTACGAGTCAGGGACGTTAATATTCCGAAGATGTCATTTAGGATAGGGTATGGACATTTTGAGTTCCTTGTTATGTTTTTGGGGCTTACAAATGCCCCAATAACTTTTATGGATTAGGTCTTTAAACCATTCTTGGATGAATTTGTGATCGTATTTATTGATGACATCTTGATATATTCATGGTTAGAAGCTGAGCATGTAGACCACTTGCGAGTTATATTACAGACTCTCCAGGACAATAGGTTATATTCTAAATTCTCTAGATGTGAATTGTGGTTAACTTCTGTAGCTTTTCTTGGTCATGTTATTACAGGCAATGGTATTAAGGTCGATGGTCAAAAGACTGAAGTAGTAATGGACTGTCCAAGACCCTTGAATACAACAGAGGTTCATAGCTTTTTGGGCTGGACAGGATATTATAGAAGGTTTGTTAAGGGATTCTCCTCTATCTCTACGCCACTGACGAGATTGATGCATAAAACAACTATGTTTCAGGGGACTGAGGCATGT
>JBCEWC010016894.1:0-12830 GCA_038996855.1 Solanum aculeatissimum
CTTATGATATGAATGTTGGGGATTTGAATGACTATGTACTTATGTGGTAAGTCCCATAATCCCGGTGTGCCCCCATAATTAAATTCCCCTTTCCCGTTCCCTTAGAGATTATTGTTATGTGCTATGTGAACTCATGTTATCCCATTCCCGAAAATGTCCCCATAGTTTGAATCGCAAGTCCCCAATTCCCTAGAATTTATGTTTTATGTGTTTAATTTCCGTACTTCCGAACCGATGATGAGTGTAATGATGCTATGATTGCTTGATCGAGGACTTTTGAGTTTCTCCTTCGCCATGTCACATCTAGGCCCCTATCTGGGTCGTGACAATGACATGCTTGTGAAAGTGGATAAATTTATTCTCCCTGCAGATTTTGTAATCTTAGATTATGAGGTGGATACAAATGTGTCAATTATCTTGGGAAGGTCATTCTTAGCCACAAGAAGAGCAGTTGTGGACATCGAGAGTGGAGATCTTAGGTTCAGAGTGAATGATGAGGAAGTTGTTTTCAACATATGCAAAGCTCTAAAGCTGGGAGATGATCCATAGGTGTTGTCATTGATGGGCCAATTGGTAGTGACTTTATGAGAAGTGGAACTATATCATGCCACGATGTTAACTAAGGCGCTTCTTGCTAGGCAACCCAAGGTGAGGTTTTACTTCTTTTTAGTTTGAATAATGGGTGTTGATGTATACAGGGTTGACAAGGAGAATGTGGAGTGGTAATTTCATATGCGTGAACAAGAAATCCTACTTGGCGCATCGCTGAGTCAGATTGGCGGTCTTCAAATTGACTAAACTTTGAATCGAGTTGTGAACCAGAAGGTGCTATAAAATTTGGCAAACAAACCATTCAATCGGCAAATTGCCAATTCCAATTGGCGATGGTGAATTTCACCGCACACCTGGGTGAGAAGCAAGGTAAAGTTCACTGTAAAGAGGGTGATCCCTAGCATGCTAGGAACTGTGCTAATCGTGGTAGGCGATGTGGTTTGGTGTTGCCAAACATGCACACTCACCAACGTACTTAAGGCTTTTCAAATGTCTCAGCTCTTACACTTTCCACCTTCCCTCCTTTTAACTTTTTGTTGACACTACTACCCCTTCCTTTGCTTTTCTTTGAGATTTTTCACATAAAGGTTTGAGGAGATTTATCAAAAGGCATCATTAAAGGTTTCATTATGTCTCACAACTCAAATGGTATGTTTCAGACCCTTGTTAAAGTTCTTTGAAGAAATTCATTGTTTATGGTGATGATCAGGGTTTGTAACATGAAAATCATGCTTGAAACTTTTAAAATCTTGTTAAGAATTGAGTGGGTAGGACTTTCGAATTATTTTTGAACCCTTTGTTCCATGTTTGAAATATTTTGTTATGGATTTTTGTATCCTTCTCTGATTTTCAAAAATGGGGTTATTGATGAGTTGGGATTAGATTCATGAATGGTGGATTTCTTGCTTAATGATGGGTTATTTGTGGGTGTGGCCCATATCCTATGCTTGAAGTGAAGCTTGAATGTGTTCAATTGAAACTATGCCATGATCATGTGAATGTGTTGGTAAAATATGATTGCTTGTTGGATTGAATGTTTCTATAGGCTAGGGGTGAAGTCTAAGTAATCCTTCACCTCTTTTGAGCGATTGAACTTGCCCTATGATAGATTGTATGACATATAAGGGTAAATCATTATTTGATCGAGTGTATATCCATAGAAACCATGTGATAATGAGAGCCAATGGTTGGGAATAAAATTATGCATTGTGGTGGGTTAGTATGTGCTCTCAATCCATGATAGTTGTGATATAGTCGAAGTGTTAGTAAAATGGATGATGGGTCTCACAAGTCATAACAGGCGATGATCATTTTGACCGCCTACGTGCACTTGGTGATGAGCTCAATTTACACCTATACCGCCTTTATAGGTTGTGTTTCTTGAAGGATTATTGTAACTTTCAACAATGAATGGTTGTTGTCGCCAAGTTAATTCGGCATAGCACAAAATATGCATAAACTTCGCCGAAAGTAGCAATGACTCTAAGTCTGGAATGTGCGCAGAAAAGTGATGGTCAGTTTGACTACCGAATCAATTTGGCGATACACCGAGTATGATTTGCAGTCTAAATAACCTATTTGTTCTGATTATCCTTCATATGAACAAATTTTGAGCTTGATTACTTGTCAATGGTTCTCACAAAAGCATTGAATTATGTTTTGTAGAATGACCAAGTGAAAGCATGCTCTAGCCAAGTCCATGAGACACTTTCCCTTGCGCAGGGAATCCAGGCCAAAAACGCATATAAGTGAGTCAAGAACCAAGGCCTTACATGACTCCCGCTCACAGCAAACCAAAGAAGCCACAAATCCAAAGTTCTTAAATAGGCTCAGGGCTGAAGGGCATAGGACCATCCTGGTGGAAAAGTATTTATCAACACTATGATTGAGCGACTAATATCCAGAGGTTTGGAAAACTCTTTAGTTCCATAATTTCCATTAGTTTACCAAACCTTGGGATCCATATGTGTCAGCCCTGGTCCGTGAATTCTATGAAGCCTACGAGCAAGTCATTCCTAAGAGCAGAGGTAGGGTACTAATTGTGTCAAAACCTCGTGATGTTGTAGAAGTTTGGGGTGTACAAGTTCCATGTGGAGAAACTAAGATTAATGATGCATTGGGATGTATAGTTAGAAGTCGGAGCTACTTAGATGATCTATTACAGTTATGAACCTTTTAAGACATCAAGTCATGGTTAGCTCCAATTATTGGTATTCCAGCTCCTTCGTGGTTAGAGAAAACAATTGTCATTGAAAAGAGAGAAATGAATGTCCCAGTATAATTTTGGTTTGGTTTCATCAGCATCAACCTAGTGTCATAAAAAAATAAGTCAATTCTTCGACATGCCAAAGAAACATTGGTTGGTTGTATCATGGAACACCAGAGGCTTAATCTTGGTGCCATCATTGCTCCAGAATTCCTGACAAAGGCAAAGCAAGTCCAGACCTCATTTCCCTTTCCAAGCCTTATCACAGCACTGGAAAAAAGGCTAGAGTTCCAATCAATAAAAAGATTGATGTAGAATAACTCCATCGATATCAACTTATATTAGCCGAATAGAGGTTGAGTTCTTGAGAGATCAAGAGGATAGGGCTAGGAAGAAGCTGGTTGACAAAACACTAGTTGCTGATATTGAAGCTCTCAAGTCCGGCACTGCAGAGTTGCACACCAAGAAAGGTATATCTTCCTCTACCACTTTATAATCCACTCCTACCCCCCCCCCCCCCACTCCATCTATAGGTACATAGAGCACATATGACCAACCCTCTCTCATAAAGGACAATATTCTTGCTTTTGGTCGACTGGCCCAAGTTGTTAATCTTCGGACCACAAAGGTTGAGTCATCTATGCCCAAGTTAGTGGAGAAATCCATCACCAAGGCTTTAACGCCATATGTTGAGGTTGAAGTAAAGCAGAATAAGATAAATAAGGCTCATAAGTTGAGGATAGATAGGCTTGAGTCTATAATTGATGACCACGGGAAGGAGTTGGCCAGCCTGAAAGATAGAGTGTTGGCTATTGAGAAATCAGGTGGTGGTAATAAGGACACTTCGACTTTGAGAGCCGATATTGATGAGCTAAAGAAGGAGGTGACATCCATCTGGTCTACTGACTTGAGCATATTTTTGATAGGCTGGAAGATCCACCTCTCAAGATGGATGTGACTGCAATCCTAAATAAAGGAATAAATGTAGACGTTTCACGTGATAGCAGTGATGAGAACTAAGAAGTTAGCACCACAAAAACTGGTGAGGAGATGTTGGGAGTTGAGCACAACCAAGAATACTAGGAAGAGCTGGATGGAGTGGAGAACGAGATGGTGAAAGCAGTGATTGAAGCCTCCATTCTTGATCAGTCCATGATTAGTCCATTCAGTATGAGTATGCTTCAGCCTACTAGGCCTGACATTAATCTTAAGAGTACACCAGTAGAAGAGAGCATTGATGCCCCCATGAAAGCTTCTAGAGCTCTGCCATCACCACAACCACAACAGGATTGATTTGACAGGGGGATTCTCATACTCATTACTTTCTTATGCTTACTTCTTGGTTGTCCCTTGCACATTGAGGGCAATATTTATTTTGTTAGGAGGGGCAGAGTTTGAGGAATTCCCTGCCTTCTGGATATTTTTTGTTTGAGACAAAGATGAT
The DNA here is from genome assembly GCA_038996855.1 of Solanum aculeatissimum. Lineage (NCBI taxonomy): Eukaryota > Viridiplantae > Streptophyta > Magnoliopsida > Solanales > Solanaceae > Solanum > Solanum aculeatissimum. The sequence continues at coordinate 4,203 of JBCEWC010016894.1, forward strand.
ATATTTCACTTTGACAGTGTTATTGATGGTCATTTAGACAATTGTTAATTTTTGGGTTGTAAATAAATTTTAATTTGGTTTGTAATAAAGTAGTGTTTATTTTTTTGATTTCTTTTATTTTTTTGATTGAATGAATGAATGATTTCAATTTTTTGGCAAACCCCGTGCATAAATGACAAGCGTTCGAATGTAATATTGTGTCTCTATTCCTTAGCATTCTGAGCATGGATAATTCATATCTTTGATTCGAATAGTGTCATGGACGAAGAGCATGTACTTACTAATTAGTCCTTTCTTGATAAATCAGTCCTCGAATGGATTCGAGGAATCTTAAGTTAACTATGTGAGCAATTGAGCTTGGATATGCGATGATAGAAAAATTGTGAATGTGTTGCTACTATTTGAATGCAAACCATTTTGCCCATGTGGGGTTAGTTATCTTGTTGAAATACTTGTAGTGTATCATTTAGAACTTGCCCGGTTTATTTTGAGGGGTAACTTGGTTAACTCCAGATTAGGAAAGGACCTTAGGCCTTCTTTGGTAACCTTAGTCCAAATTGATCATAGTGACATCCCTTGGCAGTGAAATGAATCCTTAGTAAACTCCTTTTGAGTCGTGATCCCTTCTTTGGCAATCTTGAAACAATGACTCTTGTTTGTGAAAGATAAGTTCTTTTCATTTATTACCAATCCCTCCTTGAGATTGAAAGTGAAGTAGTGTCCAAAGGCTAAGTTGGGGGTGTAAGTGGGAAAAAGAAAGTGTCTCCCACAAAAGAGTCAAAAAAAGAGAGACAAGAATTAAAGAAAGACATTGAGGAGTCCTAGAAGGCAATGAAAAGAAAAATGAAAAAAAAAGTTGAAAATTTAGGACACTCCAAAAAAAGAGAGAGAGAAAGAAAAAAGGAAGAGTCTTGTTGTGAAAAAGAATGCAAACGAAGACACTTAGGGTGATGAATAAATAGCAAAAAAGATGTCAAGAATGAGATGAATGAAAAAGAAATCAAAAGAACCTTTGTGCCTGGAAAGAACATGTAAAGTTTAAGGAGGGATGAGCCACTATTGACCATATGCTATCCTACCCAATCCTTACCCTATAGTATAATCCTAGCAAAGTCTTTTGGGATCCTAGTCTGAAAGAAAGTCAAGTGAACTCTGATTGAGAATAAGGGCAAGCCTATGGATTTAAGTTTACATGTTATTTCTCATTTAGGAGAGTGAGAGTTGAAGAGATCCTTTGAAAGCAATACTATAAACTTGAGTGTGCAGGATCTTCTTTGGCGTGAGGGTAAATGGTGATGTTTTTAAGCAGTGATTAGCAGTTACGTGAGCAATTGTGAGCATAGACATGTCTTGATTACTCCTTAGTCATCTCTCGAGGCTTCAAAGTGACGTGAGTGGTTTGTGGAAGTTCGAGAGGGGATGACAAAGGTGAAAATGTATGTTTTGCTCTTTGTGGCCCTATTTGCAAGCTCTGTTCTGGATAGATCAATGTTTGATTTGCTTGAGGTAAAGCAAAGACTTAAGTTAGGAGTGCTGATGAGTCCATATTTCAAACTCATTTTGGGGTTAAATTACAAGAAAACATTGCCCTTAATGTGACATTAATTACAACTGCTAACGAATATGCTTATGTTATGACAAGAAATGGAGTAAAAAGCGACCAAATGGGCAAGACTTGGTGGAATCTTGGAGAGTGGGCAAAAGTGCACAAAGGCAATGAAAAGCTAGGTCACCGATATTCTCGGTAATCCACCGAAAGCTCCATGAGATCACCTATTTATGCAGATACCAAGGTTCCTAGTCAAGGCAAGATTGTTTCCAAAATCGATGTCGCAAAGAATACTCGGTGATTCACCGAAAACAAAAGTGGTCGCCTAAAGTTGCAGAACCTAAAGCCCTAGATTACTTCTAGAAAGATGATATGAAGAATATTTTGGCACATCGCCAAATTGGAAAAGCAGAGCAAAGAGTCAATGCCTAAAAGTTACAGTGGAGGAAGCCTTATAAACACGTACAATAAAATGGTCATAAGGAAGCCTTATAAACACATGCACATTCAGCGGATCAACAGAGTTCTCGGCGATGGCCGGCCTTGACCGCCAAATGGTATTTCATAGCACAAACTTTTACATGTTTGTACGGAGTCTAGAAGCATTTTAAGAAAGGACATTGTACATCATCTATTCATTCCGATTCAGAACAATTAGTATGTAGTAGTAATACATAGAACTTTCCTCTTAGAATACAAGGGAGATTAGGGTTTTGAAGAATTTGGGCATCAAATTGGAGAAGATTAGCTGGTGAGAATCAAGTGATTTGTATTCAATCCTATTACCCTTGACTTTTGCTACTATGATTGTTAATTAATCTTTAATTTCTAGCATGTGTGGATAAAAACCCCTATGTTGGGGGTGTGTTTTTGATATGGGTATTTGATTCATTGATTGGGTCTACGATATCTTGAATTATTTGTAGTTGATTTGGGTTAATTTATGTCCATTCCTAAGTTTAATGAAAATCTTGAGGTTGCAAACTTGGGGTTTTGTTTAGATCTCTGATTTGTATCTTAGCTGGACTTATTAGAGTGTGGAATGGATATAATGGTTGGAAATCTTATGGGGCTTCAGTTGAAGTCCATATCGTTGGACTACATGGCCAAGGTATTAGGGGTTTTGCTGTAACTTCTTAGACCAAGCGTGTCCTCAGTAGTTTGCATGTGATATCCTAGTGGATTCATGTGAAATACCCATTTTCAAAGATGATTTGGGTTACAAGCAACCTATCCTATTCACTCAATATCAATTCATATAGTCAAGTATCTAGACCTATTTGATAGATTGATTTTCATATTTGAACATCCCCAACATCTCCCTTAATTATTGTTAAATTAATTAATTAGAACTCGTTAGTTGCACTCTGTTTTAATTATTATAACCTCCCAGATCCTACAATTACTTGGTCCTATGAATCACTTTCGTCTTGAACAACAATTCCCTATGGGATCGACCCCAACCTCTAAAGTTGGGTTATTATGCTAATGAAAACCACCCCTTCTGCCTTTGAGTAGTTGGGTTGAGCGACATCACTAAGCTTCTCTTTCTTCTTGAATCTTATGAAACTCTTCGTAGCTGAGACCTTCAACCAAACCATGTGACCAACCATGAACTCCAAAGTTTGAACCTGCCTATCAGCATAGCTCTTTTACCGACTCTAGGCAGTCACCAATCTACTCCAAATCAACTGCACCCACTCTAGATTCCATCTCAACGTATCAACACCCATGCTCACCAACGCTATTATGTCAAACCATTCGATGGGCGATCTGCATCTTTGGCCATACAAGGACTCAAAAGGAGCCATTTGAATATTGGAATGGTAATTGTTGTTGTACGTAAACTCCGCCAAGGGTAAGTGTTGATCTCATATAGCACCAAAATCAATAACACAGGTCTAAAGCATATCCTCTAACGCTTGTCCTCTCAGACTGGCCATCAGTCTGAGGGTGAAAAGTTGTACTCATATCCAAATGGGTACCCAAACCATGGTGTAAAGACCTCCAAAAATGAGAAGTAAACAACAACCAACGATCTGATATAACAAACACCGGGACTCCATGAAGTCTCACAATCTGACTGATATAAAGTTGGGCCAGTCTCTCCGCTATATACTTCACTTTGATCGAAATAAAGTAGGTAGATTTGGTCAATAGATCCACCACTACCCAAATTGAATCAAAACCCTCAATTGTAGGAGGTAAGCCAACTACAAAGTCCATGGTGATGTTCCCCCACTTCCACTTGGGAATGGGCATCCTCTAAAGCTCTCCACTCAGCCTCAAGTTCTCACACTTGACCTGTTGGCATGTTAAGCACCTTGCTACAAACTTTGATATATCTCTCTTCATAAAGGACCACCAATAATGATGACTCAAATCATGGTACATCTTTATTACCCGTGGATGAATAGAGTATCTAGCACAATGAGCCTTCGCAAGTATCCATCTGATCAGGTTACCCACCTTGGGCACACAGATATGACTCCCAATCCTTAAAATACCATCAGAATCAAGCACTGCTTTTCTAGTTTCATCTATAGTCACTTTATCCTAGATAACGCACAACTTCTCATCCTCAAACTATCTCTCACGAATTTGATCGATCAAAGATGGGCGAGCCTCAATGGAAGCAAGTAGTCCACCATGCTCTGAAATCTGTAATCTCACCAGCCCATTGGTCAACCTCTAAAAATATCTAGCCAACAGTCGCTCCTCAACCTGAATAGTTTCTAGACTCCCTATGCTGGAAGCCTTCCTACTCAATGCATTGGCCACTATATAGGCCTTCTCGAGGTGATAGAGAATAATAAAGTCATAGTCGTGTAGAAGTTCAATACATCTTCTTTACCTCAGATTTAGATCCCCCTGACTAAAGATATCTTGTAGTCTATGATGGTCAGTGAAGATCTCACAATGGACTCCATATAGATAGTGACACCATAACTTCAACACAAATAAAATCGCAGCCAACTCTAAATCATTAGTGGGGTAGTTCTTCTCATGGGTTTTCAACTGTCTAGAAGCATAAGCAATGACTTTTCCTTTTTGTATCAACACACCACCTAACCCCACTCTCAAAGTATCACAATAAATAGTGAAATCCACTCCCTCCTCCGGCAATGTCAAAATAGGGGTTGTAGTAAATAATAACTTGAGATTTTGGAAGCTCTCTTCACACTCATCGGACCAATGGAATACCATATTCTTATGAGTGGTTCTAGTCAGTAGAGCTGCAATAGTGGAGAAATCCTGAAAAAAATGGCAATAATGACCAGCCAAGCCTACAAATGCAAATTACTATAGTTGTTGTAGGCCTAGTCTAACCCTGAACGGCCTCAATCTTTGCTGGGTCAACTCGAATACCCTCATTGGACACCACATTCCCCAAGAATGCTACTTAAGTCAACCAAAACTCACACTTAAACAATTTTGCATATAATTTCTCCTTCCTAAGTCTCTGGATCACAATCCTCAAATGTCTCACGTGGTGCTCCTCTATCTTTGAATAGACAAGTATATTATCGATGAACACAAACATGAATGAGTTCAGATACGGCCAGAACACCCCATTCATCAACTCCATAAATGTTGCAGGTGTGGTAGTTAAACCAAAAAGAAATAACTAGAAACTCATAGTGGGCATACCTGGTTTGGAAGGTTGTCTTAGAAATATCTGATGGTCGAATCCAAAGTTGATGATACCTAGACCTCAAGTCTATCTTAGAAAATAGTGTAGCTCTCTGAAGTTGATCAAATAAATCATCTATGTGGGAAGTGGGTACTTATTCTTGAAAGTTACCTTGTTCAACTGTTTATAATCAATACACATCCTCATTGATCTATCTTTCTTCTTTAAGAACAAGACTGGGGCACCCTAAGGTGAAACACTAGGGCGAATAAAGCCCTTGCTCAACAGATCTTATAGTTGCTCTTTTAGCTCCTTCAACTTAGCTAGAGCCATCTGATAGGGAATGATAGAAATGAGCTTAGTTTTCGGCTCAAGATCAATAACAAAATCAATGTCCCAGTCTAGAGGGACTCTTGGTAGATCAGAAGGAAACACGTTAAGAAACTCATCAACCACGGAATACACTCTATAGAAGGTGACTTAATAGCAGTATCACGAATAAAATCCAAGTAATCCAAACATCCTTAATCAATCAACTTTTGGGCCCAAATATAAGATATCACTTTACTAGGATAGGAACCCTTCGAAGCCATCCACTTAATCCTCGATCTACCTGGCATAACTAAGGTGACGGTCTTGGCATACCGATCAATAATAGCATGATACAGAAATAGCCAATCCATACCAAAGATAATATGAAAATCTACCATATCCAATATAATCAAATCTACCCAAGTCTTATAGCCAGCCAAAGTAACAAGACAGGATTGGTACACTCGATTCGCTACTAAGGGCTCTCTTATTGGGGTCAAAATATGAACAGGCACAAATATGGAATCACAAGGAAACTCAAACCTCAAGGAGAAATAAGCAGATACATATGAATAAGTAAAGTCAGGATCAAATAACATATATGCAGGGCAATAGCAAACTGGAACAATACTTGTGATCACAGCATTAGAGGTTTTAGCCTCAGGTCTACCTAGGAAAGCATAGTAATGGCCACCTCGACCTCCACTCATAGAAGTTGCCCCTGTACTATTAGTATGAGTTAAAATATCACCTGCTCCTCTACCATAGGTACGTCCACCTCTATCAGTCTGACCTCTACCCCAGCCCCTAGTCTAAAAGGATGAACCTTTAGCTGGTGGTGTCAGATCTTTGATAGGTGTTGTGGAGTATGAACAGTGGGGCCCAAAATAATTCTTCCTAGGGCACTATCAAAATATGATTAGGATATCCACACCCAAAGCAAGATCTAGGGGTGGACCACTGTTATGAATGAGTAGGAGGGATGTTGTAGTCTCCCCAGCCCGCAAGCCTCTATTGGGAACCAGATGAACTCTGACCTGAACTATAAGATTTACGAGGGCCTCATCCTCCCTCTGAAGCTGAAAAGGTTGCATGAACCCCGTGATGCTGAAATGAATAACCTCCTATATTCATACCTCTGCCCCCTGATGAGGCACCTGCGTACTGTCCCGATATACAGACCCTTTTGGGGTCCCCAAACTTCTCCATCTACATCAACTCTGCCTCCTTCACGTCACTAACCACCTACTAAAAAGTAGAACCATCTCTAAATACACAAAATACCATTTGTCTGATAGAAAAAATTAGTCCTCTCACAAACTGACAAACTTTCTCAACCTCGATGATAGCTGGAAGAACCGGATCTCGTACTTAGAAACAGTCATAGTGCCCTACCTAAAACTCTCAAACCTCAATCGACTCTCTTCACAGACACTGTAAGGAACAAACCAATCATAGAAGGCATCTAAAAACATTTCCCAAGTTATCTAAGGAGACCTAACTGGAAGGAATCTTGTAAAAATCCTCCACCAGTCTTTAGCTAGCCCACGGAGATGGAGGGTAACATATCTCACACCACGCATCTCTACTAGTCCCACAGCACCAAATAGCTCTCTACAAGTAGTCAAGAACTCATGAGAATCCTTCATCTTCCCACACTAAAATTGAGGTAGTGTCACGACCCGAAAATGGGGCCTAGATGTGACATGGCTAAGGAGAACCCGAAAGGTCTCGATCAAGCTATCATAGCATCATTACTCACATCATCGGTTCAGAAGCGCGGGAAAATAAATACATAACATATAATTCTAGGGGAAACGAGGCTTTGGACTCAAGCTATGGGGATGTTGCCAGGAATGGGAGGATCATGAATCACATAGCACATAACAAGTATTTCTAAAGGGAGGATAAGTATGAATGAAGCTATAGGGGCACACCAGGTTATGGGACTTTCCATATAAGCACATTCCCAACATTCACAAGTCCAAGCATAATCATAAGCATAATCGAAATATAACATCTCATCAAAATATAATAAAACGTGTAAGATTTTAACATGTACAACATAGCCTCTACATAAGATAGAGTGGGGCCTCGACATAATCCGGGCTCACCCTCAAGTCATAAAGCAAGGAAACATAAGTAAAGACATAGGTAGATGAAATGGGATGTTTTCCTTGGAACATAGGGATCACCACAAGCAACATTTCAAATCTCGATTAGCCATCTAGCGGAGGATGAAAGTCACCTTTAATCCCTATATGGTTAGAACATGTAGACAAAGAGTATGGGTTAGCACAATAAACCACTAAGTATGCGGGCATGCAAATGCTTATGCACATGAACCTATAGACAACCTAGATGGCAAGGGCATATACATAGAAAGAAAATATAAGGAAGAATAGTATATCAATATTCCATGATAACCATGATGCATGAATTCCATAATGCTTATAGTATCAAGGGGATGGAACCTGTAACAACCTAGAAATTTTCGAATTCTACTTATGGTTGGTTTTATATGATGTACTACAAGCCATGTATGAGTTTTGGTGGCCACGGTTTGAGTTTAAGTGGCCGAATGCAAATTGGGCTAGAAAGTGGCCTAGAGGGACAGCTTGGACAGTCCACTTCAAACAATCATAACTATTGATGTGGGATGAACCATGTGAGCTACCACATATCAAATTTACGTTGTTTGAGTTAGATTTCCACCAAAAGTGGTTTCCCTCAATTTGGATATCGGATGAGGGAGATATGGTCCAAACAGTGAGACTGTCTGAAATTCAGAAGACATTGGAGATAGGCCCTGGAAATTGCCCAAGGCGTGTGAGACGGACCGTGAAACTTTGCAGGGTCTGTGAGGTGTTCCTTCAAGTGGTCCAGAGAGCATGGGGTGTCCAGGACACACCCCAAAATCTAAGTTAAGGTCCACGGACTACCCCATGGTCCGTAAGACCTCAAACGGACTGTTTGGTGGTCCGTCTAGTTGGGCGGAAGCTCGGGAAAGCCGTGGTTAGTTTAAATAGCTAAGGCAAGGTTCACGGGGCAAGCTTTTTGACCTAGGTTCATGGTAGTATTGTCAAGATCGATTCGGGGTTGCCAAGGATTTGACGTAAGTGATTTAAGTCAA
>JBCEWC010016895.1:0-12830 GCA_038996855.1 Solanum aculeatissimum
TCAGTCAATGTATCATTTCAACACAATAATCACATTTCAAATAAACATGAGTGTATCTAAAGAGTCGACATAATTCATACATCCAATACTCACATCAATTAATCTTATCATTTTTGAATAATAGGATTATCATCAAGTGAGTCATTCAATAGTAATATAACATTGTTTCTCAATTTCTCAATAACAAATTTTCATCATCAATCAAGAATAGTCATCAATAGTGTCAACATTTTCATTAATATTCTTGAACAGTTTCACCACAGTATCAAGATTATACAACACTTGGTCAATACCACATTTATAATGTCTCAATAGTTATTTCCATAAGAGAATGAAACACACTACACTTGAGTAAATACCAGCAATTCACAATTCTCAACAATAGGGAACACATAATCCATCAATATTCTAAACATAAAAATTAAAATCACGAACAAGGATACACCGAAACACGAGTCTGTTTCACATATTATCACATAGTTATTTATTATCGCATCATTTTCATTAAGTCATTTCATGAATAATTCACTCAATTTTAAAATCCCCAATACTCTCAAATACACAAAGGAGGAAGATACATGATTAAATTAAACTCAACAAGGTTTAGGAATTCACTTGTCTCGATAAAGTCATGAAAACAACCCAACAATTGATATTTCCCCTTCCAGATCATATTTGAAGAAGCACAATCTATTCAAATAATAATTTACAAAAACATTCCAAGTCTAAAAATGCCAAAATCATGAAATTTGGGAAAATGGGCAAAAAATGGTCTAAAAATTTAATACTGGAAAATGGGGTTGAAATCTTAAAATTCTTGTATGAAAATTACCCTTATAGTTTTATGAAACTGTGGCGAAAACCTTTTTAAAAAATGGAGATAAAATTACTCGATAATAATGAATTTTGTAAAAAGTTTGAGCGCATGAAAAAATCCCAATTTCTCCAATTGTCATTCCTAAATTTGATATTAAAATCAAAAATTAATAAATGGGAAATGAAGATGTTAGTTAATAATAGCTTACCAAATTGAATCCTTGTGAAAAATCACTTGAAAATCGCTCAAACCAAGCTCCCAAAGTCTAAAAATGGAGATAATGACTTAAACTCGTCACTTTTGAAAAGGTCATTATTCAAGTTATGAAATTTCCCTCCTCTAACTCGATGAACACTGTTGTGAAAGTGGAGTACAAATTACCAAACTCTCTGCGAATATGAGGGAAGGTCCCCCGAATGCGAAGGTTCCCTTTCATATACTCAGCGAACACGACCTTCTTCCCATGAACACAGAGGCCAGCAAGGTGACCCTTTGTGAAATGCGGATGATGCTCCATGAATGCGGAGAAAGAGAAGGTGTACACAAGATATCAACAATCACACAAGGGATGAAATATGAAACAAACCCTTTGGATTCGTTCAAAACACCATATACACAAACCATACATGTATCTCTACTAAATTTGACTTTATTAATTCAATGAAATTATCGAAAATTTAATCTAAGGCCTCCTTAACATGAAATTCAAGAAGTTAATACTAGGTCAACTATGGCACTACAAATACCAAAACACTATCAAAATGTCCCAAATTTATACCAAAGCTCGTTCTAGAGCTAAAATCACCTCCTGAAACCCACGGAACCTCAAAAATCTAATTCAAGGATCCAAACTCAAAATATTGACCTAAGTAGAACTTTCTTCAAGTTTCAACTAAATTTCCAACTTCCAACCTCAAATCCACATAACAACTCCAAATCTGACTTTGACAGATCTCCTAGACCAATTTTTACATGTCAAAACTTTGGAAAGCGATTGAATTCCATTTTGAGATTTGAAACTTCAAATGACTCCAAAACTTAAAATTAAGCAACTTAAGCCTTTAAAACTTAAGTCTTTAGCAAAAACTCCACTTTTCACAAAATATTTAAAAACCAACTTTCACAACCAATCAATTCTGACTAGCGACAACTATTAGAAAGGGTAAAATAATAATTTTTCTAAAAGAACCAAAAGTGACCATTACGGTCATTACATCAAATGACTTACTTGATGATAATCCTAGTTTTGAAAGAATGATGAGATTAATTTAGTGATTACTGGACATTTGAATTATGTTTACTCTTTGCATACTCTCATGCTTATGTGAAATATGATTATTATGCTGAAATGAATAACTAACTGCGTCCCACTATAAATGAAATCACAAAGGGAAATGGTTTTGGCTAGAGATGAACAATGCCAAAAGGGAATGGTCCTAGAAAAATGTAACAAAGAGTTTAAGGGAAATGGTTTTAGCTAGAGGTGATTATGCCAAAGGGAAAAGGTTCCTAAGGATACATAGTCCATGTGAGGCCCCATGGGTTTAGATTTGATTACATCAGCGAATGTGCATTAGAGGACAAATATGCATCCCAATTACTTGACATTACATTGTATCATTTGCACTTAATTGCATCCTATTTTATTGAAATATCATGGATACTTGTATGACGTTTGATTCGATGCCTTATCTTTTTTGGCTGACTCTCAAGACTTCTAGACTATTGAGTTATTTTTGTTCTATTTCAGAAATAGAGACAAATAATATTTGTATAATTTTCTTTCAAATCCATTTGTAGCAGAGGCTTGTACATGTGACACTAGTCTTGGGTTGATTTTTAGTTTTTGATTCACTTTACCTTATTACTTATCCTTTATTTAGACTATCACTTTCGCTTTATCTTCTATATTCTTATGTTATATCCTATTTGGGCTGACTTGTCTTAGTGAGTTAAAGGCAAGTTCCATCGGGAAAATCTCCGGGAAACACATCGGGGAACTCTCTTATCACTGGAACTGAGTCAATCCTAGGTGTCTCACCCTCCATGTCTCTAACAAAAACAATGTGATATATGCACCCTTTCCTGATCATTCTCCGGGCCTTAAGGTAGGAAATAAACCTACTCTTGATCACGGAGTTGCTACCCTCCCACTCTAATACCGGCTCATTAGGGACTTGGAACTTGACCCGCCTAGTTCTACAATCAATAGAGGCATATGAAGCGTGCAACCAATCCATCCCAAGAATGACATCAAAATCATACATTTTAAGTTCTACAACATCACCGGGGAACAACTTATGAAACACCGACACGGGACAACCCCTATACACTTTCCGACCAACAATAGAATCACCCACGGGAGTATACACCAAATAGGGTTCCCTCAAAGTTTCAGAACTAACAAAAAATTTAATAGCAAATAGAGAAGTTACAAAAGACAAATTCGCATCTGGATCAAGTAAAACGTAAGCATTAAAATTAAAGATTTTCACATACCCCTGATGACATCAGGAGCTTCCTCCACTTCTTGGCGGGCATGGAGAGCATAGAACCAGTTGTTTCTAGGAGCACCTCCAACCGGGGCCTTTGGTTGCCCTTGATCATCGTTAGCAACTTGGTCCTTCTTCACATTCCTTGGACAATTGGAGATTTTGTGATCCAAGCTACCACACCCATAGCAAGCACTCGAAACCTTCCTACAATCTCCAATATGATGTTTTCCATAATGACCAAGAATAGAAATTCAGGGAATACCCCCAATTTGTGCCTTAGGAGGAGGCACTCTTGGATTTTCAACTTTCACATTTGAACCTTGGACTTGGTGAAACCGGCTATACCACCAACACCACTTTTTGAGTTGGAGAACCCACCATTAAACCGGGTCCTCTTTGCTTCATGTATCCTCCTTTCCTTAAGATTCTCTCCCTCAATTTGATCATCATAAGTCATGAGCCTCAAGATTTCCATCTCCTTAATAAGCATGGTCGTTCGACACTCCTTCACAACCAAAACCGATACACCCGAGATAAACTTGTGCATTCCTGCACGGGGATCTGAGACAAGCATAAGAGCATACTTGGAGAGCATTGTGAACTTGAGGCATAGTCCCTCACAGTCATGTTACCCTGTCGAAGATTTATGAATTCGGTCATCTTAGCCTATCTAAGCTCAAGAGGGAAGAACTGATCAAGAAAGGCCTCTTTGAATTCCTCCCATCCAACCTTAAAGTCCATCATCCTCTTAACAAGCTATTGATTGTACCACACTTGTGCCACATCCCTAAGTTGGTAAGCCGTCAACTCCGTATTCTCCTCCGAACTAACACCGATGATAGTTAGCACCTTGGTGAGTTCATTAATAAACTCTTGAGCATCCTAATCAACTTTAGAGCCATAAAATTTCGGAGAGTTCATACGGGTGAAGTCCCTCACCCTTGAGGTAGGAGTAGAAATATTGATCGGGTTGATAGGCCGAGCATGGTTGGCCACAGATTGGGCCAAAATAAAGACAATATTCCTGAACTCAGCACGGAATACCTGTTCCTCAACCGGTGCCCGAGGAGCTTGTTCCTCAACTTCGGGATCCTGACGGGGGAAGGGAGCTCTTCTGGGAGGCATTTTCTGAAAGTGTGACAAAATACCACGAGTTTAGAGAAATCTCATAAGGTTACAAGGCACGATACAAGAGACATTGAAGTGGTAAGTTCCTAAAATGTCGCCATAGCCCCTCACTCATAGGTATGGCGCGCATCATACCCATGAATGAGACTCTACATGACAAAACATGTTGGACTCCAAGGATCATTACAAACCTAGGGCTCTGATACCATCTGTGTCACGACCCGGATAGGGGCCTAGATGTGACATGGAAAAGGAGAACTTGAAAGTCCTCGATCAAGTCATCATAGCATCATCACACAAATCATCAGTTTGGAAGCGCGAAAGTAAAACACATAACACATAAGCTCCAAGGGAATAGGGACTTCAGACTCAAGATATGGGATATTTCGGGGAAGAGGGTTAAGATGGATTCATATAGCACATAGAAATTATCTCTAAGGGTACGAGTAAGTAGGATTCAACTATGGGGGCACATCGGGATTATAGGATGATACGCCCAAACTCACACCTCAAATGAAGTGCAAAGCGGTCGTTGACAAAATATAGAACCCAACAAGAGTTGGGGTCGATCCCACAGGTAATGCATGAAAATACAGCTAGAAGTACTTCGTCTCACGTGCAATTCCTATTTCAAAAATAACAATGCATAATAAAAATGAGAGTTTTTGCAGTAACATTTAAACTAAGTAACAAATGTAGTCTACTAATTTCTATCTACGATGACTATTGAGGTTCAATAATTACTTTCTAGACTAGGTTGCGGTTCCCATGACACCAATTCCAATATTCAAACTTAGGGCTTTTGTTACCGTGATCTAATATACAGATTAAGTAAATAGTTAACACCTAATTCACCTTACAGTCCCTCTTAGGTGTATATCGTTCCTTAACTTCCAGTCTTAGAACGTTTTACTCATTCAAATCTTACTTTTCCCTCCAGGATACTCTCACCTTCCGATATCGAGTACTTAGACTAGGTTAAAAACCCTGAATTCTGCCACAAGACGCTTTTCCTAATCACTATCCCCCTTTCGGAAAAACAGTGAATACAGGGTTATCCCAATGTGTCGACTCATCAAGGTTTAAGTTCAATTAAAGACATCTCATGGTGTATACAGTGTTCACTTCTGACATTAGCCCTAAATTTACCTATCTTCTTCGGCAATCATAGTCCCCACAACCCTAGTTAAGGGTTTAACCTAGCATGCTTGAAGAATCTGAATTAGAACAATATGAAGAAGACATGAGTCACACTTACGATTGAAATATCAACGAAATTACAACTTGCAATTGTAATTCAATGAATCAAATGTAGAAAAAAGTTAAAAAAGTAATGCAACAAGCACAATATCCCCCTCAGTCTATGTTTAACCGTAAGTAACAATACAAAACAACCTAATAAAAATATATTTATATGACTTAAAACAAATATTACACGAAATAGGAAAACTGGGCATAGACATGCTAAATTGACAACTACACGGACCGTGTAAAGTTCAACACTCTGTGTCACCCCCCTTCTGAATCCCCTTAGAATCGTATTTCACTCTCTCCTCGAATGACCTCACTGCCTCACTTGACGGTCATCTATGACGGACTGTGTACTGTCACACGGTCTGTTTGGGTAACCGGTTGTTTTGGCTTGATGTTTGTCTCGAGTGTGTACCTTGCCACAGATTCTATAACACTTCACAGTAGGGACAACGGTCCGTGCAACTACCCATAGCCCATCAACCTATTCCGTTAGTTTTCACTTGAACTCAAATCCGCGACAATTTTGTGCCTCGCATTCTGCTTTGGTTCACGGACGGCTACATGGCCCGTGAAAAAGTACACGGGCTATCAATCCTCTTGTACACTCAGACTTGTGAAATTGCATCTTGTTTCGACCTCAGCCACTCACTGCCACCTCTCACGGCCAGCCTCACGGTCCGTGAGAGATCACACGGCCCGTGGAGGTGACCGTGTGAGGCCAGGAATGGCTCTATTTAGGCATTCTCTGCTCCTATCGAATCGGCTTAGTGCCTCGCCCGGGTTTCCTGAAAATACACTAAACAAACCGTTAAACGCACAAACTTTTCTTTAAAACTCACAAAGATTTTACTCGAAAAGCGCTATATGACGAGTGTTTTCACGACTCATCAACACCCTCAACTTAAAATACTTGCTTGTCCTTAAGCAATGACTCATAACACATAAACACCAACCCCTAACAAGTAACATGCAATAATCCCTACGTTACTCAAAATCACATAACAGACACGATTTTAACATGCACATACACCCCAACAGACTTACACAACTCTAGTTATGTATCATATTATGTCTAGCTGATCATTTTATAATCAAATATCATAATGGTTGGTCAGGTAAGCATCAAAAGCGTGTATGGATGGTGCCCTCACCACAAAGAAGTCTCACACACGGTATATGCTTGCAAAACAGAGACTAGAATGTAGGCACTCACGCTCACAACAGATTTCCAACTGACACACAAATACAGACCATAGGCTTGCCCTTATTTTCACCACCTCAACTCTTGAATAACGTTTTTAGGATCACTATAGGACTTTTATGGCTTGTGACGTAGGCTCGGGTTAAGGTGTGGTACATTTAGGATCAATAGTGACTAAATTGGCCCCTCCAAAGCACTACCTTCACTTAGCCATCACTTCTAGTTACCAAATTCTTGTCTTCCCCTATATCTGCATGTTTTTGGAAGCATTGCCACTTTTTATCATTCTTGTTGTTATTACTATGCACATATATATATTAAAAAAAATATTTTTTTTCTGTGACTTTGCTCCCCAGTCTTTAGTTTCTTGTTGTTTCTTTTTATCATCATACCCCTTACACTCTTCACTTTTCCCAAAAGAGCCACCCTCAACTTAGGCTTTTTGCCTATATTGAGGTGCACAGTGTCTTTCTGACAGGACCAGGGCTAATAAAAGCCACCCTCAACTTAAGTGTTAACTTAATGCGAGGTTCACAATATCCTTGGAGAGACCAGGGCCAATATCAAGATTTGCATCAAAGTACGTAATGTGAATTGGGTGATTACAAAGAAAAAGTTCATTTCGGCTCAACTTTTGGTTCAAAGGGACACTTTCATTTGGTTGGTCAATTTAGGCTAAGTAACTTTTCACAAAAATGGCCTAAGATCCTTTCCTAATTCAGTTCTTCAAGTAGCTCAGTGGGAATAACTAGGAAAATTCTAGCTTACAAGTGTGCCAACAGAATTCAAACACTGGGCTCACATGCACATGGCACACATCCAACACTATCTAGCACCAACCAACCAAGTTTTTCTCATTCATTCAAAACCAATCAACTAAACAATATACACAGACTCAACACAAGGTCGTTAGGACAGAATACATGTACACATCATCACTGTGACTATCATCTGACAAACTCAGGATTATTGTTGAACCTATTTAAGACCTTATGTTTATGCATTTATACAACCCAAACATGCTAGTTCTACTAGATAACCCACCTGAGAGAAAATAAACATGGCAACAAATACTCCTAGGTGATAGGAATGCCCTACCCCCATAAAAAAGACAGTGTATTGTCCTTAATGTGCATAAAGTAGGAAATATAATAACAAAAGGGCAAGGACATACCTGGGGCGCACTAGGTGTCAGGCGGATCTGGTACATCAATATGTGACCCTCCAGCGGGGTCATCTCTATCAATAGGTGGGTCTCTCCCAGACGCACTCCCAGATGCTCCAGCTTACGCCGCCTCAAAAGCCAACCTTTCTTGTTCCGCCTGTAAAGCTGCTGCTCTTCAGCTGTCCCTAAGTGCTTTTCACATCTCTTTGGCTTCTGCCTCTTGAGGATCTTCTGGTGGGCTGTGGCAGTGTTAGCGCTTTTAATCCTTCCCTCTTCGGTGGGAAGGCTCTGGTGGAGTCATCGGGGAAGCAATCGGAGGTGGAGGCGAGGCATTATACTTGGCCAGAAGCACGGCTACTTGGTTTTTCAACTCAACAACCGTGTTGGCTATGTTGGAGGCCTCCCTCCCTGACAGGTTGTCAATATGCTCCTGAAAGTATGTCTCCAAGCCATTGATCTAGCTATGGAGAACTGCTATCTCCTTGAGCAGCTCTGAGCGGATCAACTCTACATGAGTTTGAAGAACATGCGATATTCGCTCCACGATCTGATCAACTATAGCTCGCGTCTGCCTCTGCTCATTCACCAGACGGGCTGAGAACTCATAGGGCACATAGACATACCCTGGAGCCACTCCCGCCTGGGAAGTACTACCCTCGGCCTGGGTTGACGCTCCACCGGTTGGAGGCATTCCTGTAACACCTTCTAAATCCATAGGTTGTTACGGAGCAGCTTGAGGCCATACTGGGGGAGCTCCATATCTTGGCATCCATGACTAAAATAGGGGGTTGTTGACGTCTTTGATCTAGCCAATGTTAACCCCTGCAGTTGAATATGTCTTCCGGTCCAGATAGCGAGTGACAGAAACCTGGGCCCATCGACAGAGAGCTCTGATAAGGCAAGGGAATAGCATGGCAGACCGCTCACTGAGGGCCCTATCCCTCATTTCCGTAGCTATAACACGTCTTGCATTGATGGGATAGTGGGCTATAAGGCATGCCACAAGTGAAACCTGCGACAACTAGAGAGTGTTTTCATTAAGAGTGGGTCGCAAACGGGCCCTCTCCACAGACCATCAAAACTTAGCATGAAAATTTAGGGATTCTTTAGTGAAGGGGGTAAGCGGGTTAGTAACCCAACCAACCTCAGCACCTTGCAAAGCGATCTGTTGTCCGATCCATGTGACAACAGCAACCCTGGAGGCAGGATCAGCCAATAAATTGGACTTAGAGACCTGATGGACTTTTGCAGCGTAGAGTCCATCAGCTGGCGATCTGTACTCTGGGCCATGCAAGAAGCGGTTAATACTCGCCTCAGAGATATCCACTTCTCGCCCCCAAATGGTCAAACTAGGCAGAGGGTTTACATTTCCAGCCATGTACCTCTGCAACTGCCTAGTACCCCCTCCCACTGAATTTAGCAGATCTGTTGCATAAGCTGATTAGAATTCCTAGATGAGGGCAGGCCCATAGAACCTAGGTTTTTGGGTCATCCACCCAAACTCGTAGACTTCGAAGGTGGCTTTAATATCTGGGACTGCATCAAAGTGATCGGTGAAGATGATCAATTTTGGGAGCACTGTGCGCCTCTAAAAGCCCCCAGAACCCTTTGTCAACCCGTTATAGTAGATCTCCCGGCTACCTGGAGTGGTCCATCGGCCACGGAGGAATAGAAGGGTAGTCCTGGCCTCCTCCTCATTTGGAGCACGAGTAACAACAACATGTATGGCATCATCATCACTGTATCGAAGCTCAGCAGTCTCTGCATCGTTCGGGTGGGTCAGTGTATCAGGGTCAACTGCATTTTCTGTGTCCTCAAAGTGCTAGGAAGAAGCCGCCTCCGCACCCTCCAGGAATGGTGGCCCCAAAGTGGAAAAGGGAGTCACTTGTTGGGTCCTCCGGGAACGAGTCGTGGGGGGGGAATGAGGTGAGACATTTCCAGTAAATTGGGCTTCCACCCCCTCAGACGACTTCGAGCCCGAGCTACTCCCTGTTGCCAGACTAGAGGACTCGGTGAGAGAACCACAGAGTCGAGTTTGCCGGCGAGGACCCATGGTACCTGAAAGCACACAGCAAGTACCATTAGCCTTTGTAGAGACACAAACAAACCAAGGCTAGACAAGTACTTAGACTTCCCCGTCAATGGTACTACGTGAAAATGACCTTTAAGAGTGGCGTCACCCGGTCTATCATCAGGAAATTGCACATAGAATCATTTTTGAACAAAAACTCGGCATTGGACAACTGGACGGAACCTTACACGGACCGTGTGATGTGGCATGACCCGTGAACAAGTTCGTCATGCAAGACTTAGGATGTGGGACAAGTTGCAGCTGGACAGGACCGGACACGGACCGTGTGAAGTGGGACAGTCCGTGAGATGGGTCGTCTACCTTATCATTGCCGGTCGTTAAAAATATGCCCAAGGAAAACTCAACGGACACTATCACGGAACGTGTGCACGTACACTATCCGTCAACAGTGCCGTGAGATGCATCGGGCACATATATTTGATGGGCAACTCATAATTCTGGCTAGCCATTGTATAGATCGGAAGTAAACCCCACTCCCCAACACTTGTTTCCATGAATACGAGTGTTTAACCCACTAAAAAACATCAACAAACCAATTTAAGCATGTTTATGGACAAGAAAAACCTTAAAGTACATCCATGAAGGTTTTCCATACCCAATTTCTTTCTCCATCCGTGGAGAAAAAGATTGATTTGTGAGAGAGTTTGAGGTGAGGTTGGAAAGAGAGTATGAAGAAAAGTGGAGAATATTTGGGGGATATGTTAAGTTATATGTGGTCAAACCAGCGAAACGGCTGTGTCACGGTAACCTAGATGGACCGTCCCACGTGTGACGGTCCGTTGACTCATCTGTGTGACATGACTTGGTAGTTTGTTTCAAAACATTTCAATGGGGTAGGTTTTTGTCCTACTTCATGGTTGGCCTCTCGGTCTGTGTGAAAGCACACGACCCATTTGGCCTTCCGTGTAAAAGGACTTGGGGTATATGAACAACATAGCCATGGGGTGAGTTTTTATCCCACTTCACGGACGGCCTCAAGGTCTGTGTGGTGTCTCATAGGCCATTTGACTTACCGTGTAATAGGACTTGAACTATTTGAGTAGCCTTCCCATGGACAAAGTCACTGTCCCACTTCACGGATTGCCTCATGGTCCGTGTGGTGTCACACGGGCCGTTTGGTTATCCGTGTCTATGGACTTGACTCTTATGGGCCACAGTTTAATAGGTTTGGTTACTGCCCCACTTCACAGTTGGCCTCACGTTTCGTGTGGTGGCACACGGGCCATTTGGCCGTCCGTGGCATTTGCCTTGGATTTTTTTCTGGGCTACAGTTTGGTGGATAGGTTACTGCCCGAAGTCACGGTTCAACTCAAGGTCCGTGTGGTGTCACACGGGCCATTTGGCCGTCTATTTCATAGGACTCAAATTGTTTACCCAACCGAGACGCACTTACCTGGAAGGCCGTGGCTACGACATACTCACAGGTCATGTGCTGGCACATGAGCTGGGGTAATGCCGTGCCACAAGCCTTAGTTTAGCTTGCAAGGTATCCGACATGACTCTCTGAAGTGCCCATTTCAACATATCAACCTGACTCTATGATGACAAAAATAACAACTAATGACATACGACAAGTAAACAATATAATGTAGAAACTAAAACATAATTTTTTTATTTTTTTTGAAAGATTAAAACATGGGTTGCTTCCCAGGAAGCGCTTGATTTAACATCGCAGCACGACACAGTTCCCTAATTACTCTACCACAGAGGTTTCAGACACAGCGCCCACATATTGTTTGACCCTTTGTCCATTCACCTTGAACTGATGCCCATTCTCTGCTTTTAACTCCAACGCACCATGGGGGAAAATTCAACAACCTTATATGGACCTGCCCATCCAGATATCAACTTACCTGTAAATAGCTGCAATCGAGAGTTGTAAAGAAACACCTTGTCTCCTACAATAAAGCTTCATGGTGTGATGTGTCTATCGTGATGTGCCTTCATCCTGTCCTTATACAGAGCAACACTATTGTATGCTTGCAAACACACCTCATCTAGATCATTTATTTATCCAGCCTTAGATTTGTGGCTTCATCTAATTTCAAGTTCAACTTCTTTAAGGCCCACAATGACCTAGGCTCAAGTTCCACAGGTAAGTGACATGCCTTACAAAACACAAATTGGTATGGGGACATACCGATAGGAGTTTTGTAGGCAGTACGGTAGGCCCAAAATGCATCATCAAGTTTTCGTGCCCAATCAGTCCTGGAAGCATTAACGGACTTTGCCAAGATTTCTTTGATTTCCCTATTGGACACTTCAACCTGGCCACGGATTTACGGATGATAGGGAGTGGCGACCCGATGCTGTTTGACTCCATACTTAGCTAAGGCTACACGAAAGATCCTGTTACAAAAATGAGTCCCCCCATCACTAATGATAGTTTTGGAGGTCCCAAATCTGGAGAAGATGTTCCGCCTCAGAAATTGGGTTACGCTCTTACTCTCGCTGTTTGGCAGCGCTATTGCTTCCACCCACTTGGAAACATAGTCAACCACTACCAAGATGTACCATATCCCATAAGATCTCACCAATGGACCCATAAAGTCAATACCCCAGACGTAAAAAATTTCAACCTCAAGAATATGCGTCAAGGGTATCTCCTGGCGCCTAGAGATATTTCCTTGTCTCTGACATTGGTCACACCCCACCACTAAGTCATGTGTATCCTTGTA
>JBCEWC010016896.1:0-12828 GCA_038996855.1 Solanum aculeatissimum
TAATAAAATAGATTCATAATTAAATCATAAGAAAATCAAAAATTAAAATCATAATTCATACTACCCATGCTTGAATTGAAGAGTTAAAGGGACATGCATAATTGAACCTTCATAAAATTAATGTAATTCAACAAATTAGGGCTTAATTCACTTTAAAATAAATAATTAAATACAACCCATACTTTAATTTAATCAATTCAACAATGAATTTAAAGACCCATTTCCAAAGTAAACTTAATTTCGTAAAAATTGATGAAGAAGAGTCTTAGGTCATCATGGTTAATTGAACCTTCATAAATCCAATGGAATTCAATAAATTAGGACTTAATTAACTTTAAAATCAATAATTAAATACAGCCCATACTTCAGTTTAATCAAAACAATAATAAATTTAAAGATCCATTTGTAAAGTAAGCTTAATTTCATAAAAATTGAAGAAGAAGAATTTTGGGTCTTCATGGTTGAAAGATGAACCACGAATCAATCCCACATACCTTGATAACCAAGAATAATGAAGAAAAAATTGAATTGAGAAGAAGAAACCCCACCTTAATCCCCAATTGAATCTTTAACCTCAAGACTGGTAGAGAGTATTTTAGAATTTGAATTTGAGAGTTTAAATGAGGAATGAGAGTGAGTGAATGATTAAAATATGATTTGGGGGCTTAGGATAGGTTTAAAGGTCATAAAAGACCTTGAGAATGGGTCAAATTATTAAAAATACCCCAATAAAACATGGTTTAAAATCTTAACCCTAGGCTCTCACAGATGGTTTCACGGGTTGTGAGTCTCATTGACCCAGCCCAGGCAGTCCTTACAAAAATGAGCATAACGTTTTACTCCAAACTCGAAATTGAGTGAAACTAATTTTGTTGGACAGATAATTTAAAGATCTTTAATTTGATATATAATTATCCACCCACATCATCTTGTTCTAAGAGATATGTCCAGTTAAAGTTGACTCTTCCAATGGCTCATGTGAGATTCCATACTTAGAAAAATTTCCACACCGACACTTTGAAGGCCACCTTCACGTGCTGTGTGATAGTTAACAGACCGTCCAGTGATTATTGAGGCTTGACTTGGTTATGAACAAATAAGGTCTTACACAAGAAGCAGCCACACGAGCCGTCCAAGGCTCCACAGGCCGTTTGGCCCCTCGTCAACATAACACACACTTCTGGAACGGTATTTTCATTCTTAGAACCAATCCTTGGGTCAAGACCTTTGTGAAAAACTTCGTGACGACACATATTCAGGACCACGAAGCATCGACATGATCCATGTTGTGGATAATGACCCGTATGGGGTCTCGTGGTGCCATGCCTTAGCCAATTTTCAGAAAGAAATCCCTACACAGGCAGCCTTACGAAAACGGGAATAACTTCTCCATATGAACTCTGAATCAAGTGAACCCAAGTACGCTGGAAAGATAACTCAAAGATATTCAATTGAATGGGTCATGTCTCATCCATTTCTACTTGTGCTAAGAGTTATGCTCATTTAAAGTCAGTACTTCCATATGACATCATGTAAAACTTAACCAATGCAATTTCTTTGAATACGCCCATTGAAGTGAGATTCATGAGGATCATTAGCCCAAAAAAATAAGTTCAAATCATATCTCAATAAACATTACAAGGTTAAAATATTTACGGGTTGTTACATGTAAACTGAGTCGTGGATACAAGTCTTAGATCAGGTTGAGTACTGGTAAATTTGACGAGAACTATCCATGAGTTATGGAATAATGCACGAGTCGTAGCAGGTCTCATATGAAAAAGTCCCAAAATTATTGAACGCTGGAGCATGTCACCACGGGAAACCACAGCTCATGGCGTGATCTATGAGCCATAGAAGACCCTCGTGTGGGTGACTAGTGTCCAAAATTTATGGACACTTGCATCTACGAGTTTCCTCCGATCAATTTTGTCAACCAAACTAACAACACCAAGCAAGAGTTTATTAACAAAAATAGGTATTTACAATAAATTCCCACACCCATTCATGCATTATACCCCCATCAAAATTATTTAGCCTATAATTTAAATTATCTGACCATTTATCAAACAATTAAGATGTATGTCAACTATTGGGCCATGTCATCACACATTTATCAATAAATTCAATCAATTACAATGGCTCAATGGTTATATAAATACCATGATTTGACACCCAAAAATTTCCAACACCAATACTAATACTACCTAATCAATTTAATCATGAATATGAATTAATTTCAAAAAATAGTATTTAAACAAGTGCATAACTCCTTAAACCTATCCCTAATCACAATCATAACTCAATCTCAATCATAATTTAATAAATTATGTTTTAGGGACCAAAATATTACCAGATTTGAGTGATAATTGAAATAGAATGACAAGCACACCAAGTGGAATCAAAACCCTACGTGTGGGAGATCATTGGAGGTTGCCAAAAAATGGTGTAAGGTGCCAGTTTTTTGGTCAGAGATGGGGGAATTTCGTTGGAATAGGTTTTTATGCTCTCAATTTATTGGAATTTTAAGTGTCAAAATCTATTTTGACCCCTATTTAAACTAACCAGGTTGGGCCTGAAATTCCTGGTTTCCAATTTCACGAAACCCCAACTACGGGTAGTGGAATGTCCTATGGCTCGTTGATCATGGTTTCATAGAGGCCTAGACTTTTCCATTAATACCTGCAGTCTATGAGTCCGTATACGACTCGTGGAATATTCCACGACCCATAAAGGGTTCCATAAACTACATTTGACACTTAGGAAAATTTAGAAACTTACCTGGGTCCATGAACCAAATCCATGACTCCTAGTTCTACATACAAATTGTGGACTTTGCTTGTGGACTAGAGTTCTCATAAAGCTTGCTCACTAGAAGTTTCTACGACTGATCTACGAGTCCTGTAGTACAGTACGACTCGTAGATACAATCGTAAAATCCTTTATTTGTGCTTTTTCAGCCAAAATTCGCTTACTTTGTCTCATACCTGCAGAACCTGCAAAAATACACTGTTACCCTATATAACACCAGTTCATTTTTAAAATTTTACATCCTAAAAAATACAAAAGTATAAACTATTTCAAATATAAAGCTAAAAAATAAAATAGAAACTACAATTATTACAAAAATATCTTGGGTTGCCTCCCAAGCAACGCCTGATTTATTTTCACGGCACGACGTGGGCTATCTGATAACTTAGACTTCATCAATAGCCTATACCTCCATCTTGAGCTCATCTGGCCTCTTCATCGACCAACAGACATTGAAGGTGACTTCTTCATTGTTCAACCTAAACTTCAAGAAACCAGATTCCATGTCCACTAGAGCTCAACCAGTGGCCAAGAAAGGTCTTCCCAAGATGATTGGGACTTCAAAATCCACTTCACTGTCTAAGATCACGAAGTCCACAGGTAATATGAATTTGACCATCTTGACGAGGACGTCATGTAGGATTCCCACCGGCTTCTTCACAATTCAGTCACCCATCAACAATTCATGCTTTTAGGTGTAGGGGATGTCAGGCAAAGCTTTTAGAATATCACAAGGGGCATCAAATTAATGCTGTAACCAAGATCACATAATGCCCTTGCGAACTCCACATCCTCTATAGTGCAGGAAATGGTAAATGCTTCGAGATCCTCTCTTTTTTGCACCAAGGACCGGGTAGAGATAGCATTATGTGTTGGAGCTTTTGTGAGAGTTCATCACCAGATCCTTCATAAACTTGGCATATCCAGGCATATTTTCCAACACCTCTATCAGTTGGATGTTAATGGAAAGCTATTTCAACATGATTCTTGGGAAATATTTGCTCTTTAAATATTCTTTGTTGCATTAATATGTAATGACCATCATTATCAGTGTCATCACTTTCTTATTGAATGAGATACTTAACATAGAAATATCACTTGTTTTCTTTATGGTTTACCAAATAGATTGGTGGAGTGAATGCCAACATGTGAGACCTAAGTTGTTGTCTATTGTAAAAACTCTATTGATATCTTAAACTAGCTTCTATTTATACTTCCTTTGTTTGGTGATATCTATTTGGACATGGTATTCAATATAGAAGGAAGATCTACATAAGCTAAATATGCATAAAAAAAATATCTTTAGTACCAAACCATTTCTAGTGGGCCGACAACAAGTAATGTTTTGAGACAGATAAAAAATAAATGAGTGTCAAGCAATATGGAGGGAGAAAGTAATTATTTTAACATTGTTGGTAGTAGTTCTTTCCATTCTTTCATAGCGTGTTTAGATGCAAGGTTTTCTTCCAAGATCTTTTTACAGTAATATAATTTGTCAATTGCTATGATTATCTGATTAAAGATGCATGTGACCTCTGCTCTTAGGTGTCCTTGGATCTTTCTGAACTTAAAGATTATAATTCTTATTTGCAGTAAATGATATCTTCTTTAATTATGAAGCCTTGAAGTAAACTGGTGTTTGCAAATTTGGTTCTGTTGAATAAGCAAGTCTTCTATGATCTTGAAAACCAGTCCATTGGTTGGACCGAATATAACTATAAGTTGTACTACTTTGACCCCTAAACTATGTGTTAATATATTAAAATTAGATATTGTGATTCTCTGTTGTTTTGATTTCTGCTAATCTTGAAGATATTTTCTCTGACCAGGGTAGTTTTGTCCATTGAGTAGTTTGCAGGTCAAAATATTAATCGTTTTAGTCATATTCTCAAAAAGAAAAGATTGATAATTCTACTCTTATGATTTTGAGCTCATAACCTTTTTCGGTAACTCTAGTGTTCATTTTGAAAGACATACCAAAAAAGAAAAAGAATCATGCCTTTTGAGTTCTGACAATGGGATATTGGTAATAATATACTTCCTCCCAGTTCTGTAAGTAGTGCCTACTAAGTGTTGGGATCCTCATTACATTTTCCCGCTGCTTCCCAGTTTTGAAATTGTAAACAACATTTTAAATGGGAACTGCTCATGTAGTTGATCTGAATACACATTACATCTCAAAGTCAGTTTCACATTGACAAGTTCCTGTCACTACAAAGATCATATTTGGTAATATCAGCAACTCCTTTACATTTGGCAAACTGAATGATATTGTAGGTCTGCTTGAAAATTCAAGTTTAAAAAGATCTATCATATTGTTTCCTCCAACATTCAGTCTCCTTACCGACTCATCAAAATTTAGTCTTTATATCATATTATTTCCTCTTATGCTCTTGTCATTTCTGTTGAGAAGGGCCTAGCATGAGCAACTTTCAGTTGTTGAGATCACTAATAGTGTGTAACGATACAAAAATTTTAGAACTTCGTAATGGTTGGTCAAGGTTAGTGATAAACTGGTCATGATTGAATTTTTTGTAGCCATGGGTGGTATTTAAGTGGCCGAATTCAAAACGGACCGTTTGGTGAGATTGTGAAGTCGGTTGGGCAGTGTACTTTGAAGGATCATAACTTCTGGTACGGGATGAACTATGTAGCCTGCTATATATCAAATAGAATATATTTGAGTTATCTTCGCAACGTAACTAGTTTCACTCAATTCGGAGTTTGTATGTGAAAGTTATGGCAAAAATAGTGAGACTGCCCGTAATTGGAAGGACGCTGGAAACAAGGTTTTGGAAATGGACTAAGGGCTAGACCACGGACCGTGTGGTGGTACACGGTGTGTGGGGGTGATCGTGTGGTGGTCCAGTGAGCTCTGGGAGGTTAGGGTCCCAGCCAAGGACCAAGTCAAGTCCCACGGACCATCCCATGGTCCGTGAGACACTTCACGGCCCGTGAGGGGTCCCGTGAAGTGGGGCAGAAAGTTGGAAAGGGTTCGGGGCTGGACTCCAGACCAAGTGATTCTCCATGTACCAGTACACGGTCTGTGTGCAGCTACACGGTCCATGAGACCCCCCGTGAAGTGATCCAGAAAGACCCCCGAGAGTTTGAGTTGAAGTTTAGGCCAAGTGTAGCCTCACGGTCCAGTACAAGGACCGTGTACCAATGGACGACCACTTTAGCCTTTCATGTGACACTATTTAAGTTAATTAGTCCATTTCATTAATGGTTAATTCATAATTTAATTATATCCTATGCCCTTTATAGGCTTTCTTAGGTCTCCTAAACCCCCTAAATCAAACCCTAATCCTCTTTCAACCATTCTAACACTCTTCTATCCATTTTGAAAATTCTCTCAATCCTCTTGATCTCTATTGATGAAAGCTTGAAGAAATTTAGGGAAGATCATCCTTGTTGTGAAATCTTTCAATTCTCTTGGTTAATTTCAAGGTATGTCAGTTTGGTTCATGGATTCCCTTTTATCCATAAGGACCCAAGAACCCTGCTCTCTAGATTATGATTTTAAGTTTTCTTTAAGGTTGGGTTCTTTAAATTTTGAAGTATTTAATTGAATGGGATTGTGTGGTGTAGAAATTAGGTGATTTAAAGTTGATTAAAGTTTGAATTATATGAAGATTAAATGGTTTTGATGATTATCAAGTTATGCATGTCCCTTGTACTCTTGATTTATGCATGGGTAGTATTTAAATGATGTTTTGAAGGTTGGTTTGACTTGAATTTCTCATGAACTACTCTTGATTCAAATTTAAAGTATGAATTCTATCACCCATGTAATTCTCATTGGCCCTTATAGCATTTCATGGATGATCATGGATATTTTGATGGAAGTTTTTATGTGGGCTAAGTCCCAAACATGTTTATGAGTATGATTTTGAACAAGTATGGGTTATGGCTAAGTTGTGATCACACTAAGTTTATGATATGTCTCTTTGAGCAACATGGGTGTTTACACCAATACGATTTGACAAATATGACAAGTAAGGAGCTACTCTTATGCATGAAGTTTGACATGAAAGTTTGTTTGGTATTTTAGTCCATGATACATGATTATGAAATGTGTTTGACTCTTGTTAATTATGCATAAGAGTAATGAAAGTGATTTTTCTTTTAAGCCCAAGTATGCATGGTTTGATGTTCATGTGTCATGTTTTCCTTTTAAAAGCATATATATGTATATGTATTCTTGTGGGATGATGACTTAGTACAGAGAAGGATTGGAGTAGTAAGTGGGCTATCCCTAAGGGTCCCACTCCTTTCTCGAAACTATGTGCCAACGTAGGTTGCTACCGAAATGGGAGACTCGTAAGGTATGCTTTGATATGATATGCTATGTTAGTAAATCCTTCCGAAATGGGAGACCCATAATGAAGGTGGCCATCACACTGAAATGAGAGGCCCGTAAGGTGTAATGTAGATTATCTTTGGCAAGTAATCTTCTTCGATCCAATGGGAGACTTTATTGGGCAAGTTCATGTTGAAGCTCACATGAATTTGGATGTCGGTTATGGTTACATCTCCTCTATATTATAAGAATTATGGTATTTCATGCATCATGATTACTATGACATATTGATATATTGGTCTTTCCTATATTCTCTTCTATGTATGGGCCCTTTCCATGTAGGTTGTTATAGGTTTATGTGCACACATTGCATGCGCGCATACTTAGTGCTTTATTGTGCTAACCCATACTCTTGTCTACATGTTCTAACCATGTGGTGAACCCTTTGTTCAAGGGAAATAGCTACCCTCTATCTCTCTTGTAGTTGTTGATTTTCTTATTTCATGTATGGAGGGTGAGCCTCAAACTATGTTGAGGCCCCACTATTCCTATTTAGAGGCAATATTAGACATACTATACTCTTTCACGTTGTATTATGCTTATTTTGGGTTGTTATGACTATTGGGATTATGTTATAGAAATGATGTTTCGATTATGCTTATGCTTATGTTTATGGGATTTTGAATGTTGGGAATGTACTTATGTGGAAAGTCCCATAACCCCGGTGTTCCCCATAGCTTGAGTCCTACTTACCCGCCCCTTAGAAATACTTGCTATGTGCTATGTGATTCATGCTCATCCCATTCCCGGCAACATCCCCATAGCTTGAGTCCAAAGCCTCGTTTCCCTTAGAATTATGTGTTATATGTTTATTTTTCCATGCTTTCGAACTGATGATGTATGTGATGATGCTATGATGGCTTGATCGAGGACATTATGGTTCTCCTTCACCATGTTACATCTAGGCTCCACTTTCAGGTCATGACAAAGATGGTATCAGAGCTCTAGGTTTGTAAATGATCCTCGGAGTCCAACATGGCGCATCACTTAGAGTCTCATTCATGGTTGTGATGCGTGCCATACCTATGAGTGAGAGGCTATGAGGATGTTTTAGGAACTTATCACTTCATTGTCCGTTGTGTCGTGCCTTGTACTATTTATGAGATTCCTTAAACTCTTGATTCTTGTCGCTCTTTCAAAACATGCCTCCCAGAAGATCTCCCTTCCCCCGTCAAGCTCCCGAATTTGAGGAAGAAGCCCCTCAGGCATGGGTAGAAGAACAAGTATCTCATGCCGAGTTTAAGAATGTGGTGTCTATGTTGGTCCAAGTTGTGGCCAACCAAGCCCGTATGATCAATCTTATTAATATTGGTACTCCGGCTTCTAGGGTGACAGATTTCATCCAGATGAACCCTCCGGTGTTCTTTGGTTCAAAGGTGGAGGAAGATGCTCAAGAGTTCATTGATGAACTCACTAAGGTTTTGACTATCATGGGAGTGAGCTCGAAAGAGAAAGCCAAGTTGGTCGCTTATCAATTGAAATATGTGGCCCAAGTGTGGTATGGTCAATGGTTGGTTGAACAATTTGTGGATGTCAAAGTTGGATGGGAAGAGTTCAAAATGGATTTCATTGATTGTTTCTTTCCTCTTGATCTTAGGGAAGTCAAAATGACCGAGTTCATAAATCTTCGGCAATGTGGTATGACCGTAAGGGACTATTCACTCAAATTTACTAAGCTCTCTAAGTTTTCTCCAATGCTTCTTTCGATCCCCGTGCAAGAATGCACAAGTTTATTTCGGGTGTTTCGGATTTAGTGGTGAAGGAGTGTCAGACCGCTATGCTCATCCGTGATATGGACATATCTCGGCTCATGACTTATGCTGAACAAATTAAAGGCAAAAAGCTTAAGGAGAGAAGGGTTAGTGAAGCTAAGAGGCCCAGTTTGATGGTGGATTCTCCAACTCTAAGAGTGGTGGTTGTGGTTTTGGCTGATTCCATCAAGGCCAAGGTTCTAACATGAGGGTTTCTAATTCGAGAGTGCCTCTACCTAAGGCACAAGTTGGGGGTGGTCCCCGAATTCCTCTTTTTGGTCAATATGGGAAGCATCATATGGGTGATTGTAGAATGGCTTTGGGTGCTTTCTATGGATGTGGTGGTTTGGAACACAAGGTTTCTGATTGTCCAAGGGGTGCCAAGAAGGATCAAGTGGCTCCCGGTGGTCAAGGGCCGCCAAAGGCTCCGATTGGTGGTGCTCCTAGGAACAACCGGTTCTATACTTTTCATGCCCGACAAGAGGAGGAGGAAGCCCCGGACGTCGTGACTGGTATGTTAAAATTCTTTGATTTTGATGCTTATGCTTTACTTGATCCGGGTGTAAATTTATATTTTGTGACTCCTGTGTTGGCTGTTAAAGTTGGTTTGAGTCCCAAAACTCTAAGGAAACCTTATTCGGTGTATACTCCCATTGGTGAGTCTATTGTTGCCCAGAAAGTGTATCGGGGTTGCCCTGTCTCTGTGTTGCATAAAGTGTTCCCCGGTGACCTTGTAGAACTTGAGATGTATGATTTTGATGTTATTCTTGGGATGCATTGGTTGCATACATCGTTTGCCTTGATTAATTGTAGAACTAGGAAAGTTAGCTTTCAAGTTCCTAATGAACCGGTGTTGGAATGGATGGGTAATGATTCCGTGGTTAAGGATTGGTTTATTTCCTACCTCAAAGCCCAAAATATGATTTGTAATGGTTGTATTTATCATATTTCGCGGGTTAGAGATGTGGAGGGTGAGTTACCTAAGCTTGAATCAGTTCCGGAGTTAATGAGTTTTCTGATGTGTTTCCTGAGGACTTGCCCAGTATCCCTCCCGAGAGAGAAATAGATTTTGGCATAGATTTCCTTCCAGATACTCAACCTGTTTCTATTCCTCCTTATCATATGGTCCCGACAGAATTGAAAGAGTTGAAGGATCAATTGAAAGATTTTCTAGATAAGGGGTATATTAGGCCGAGAATCTCACCTTGGGGTGAGCCCGTATTGTTTGTGAGAAAAAAGGATGGGTCGCTCCGAATGTGTATTGATCAACAAAAATTGAACAAGGTGACCATTAAGAATAGGTACCTGTTGCCTAGAATTGATGATTTGTTTGACCAACTTCAAAGAGCTACTCACTTTTCCAATATAGATCTTCGTTCGGGTTATCACCAATTGAAGATAAGGGAGTGTGATATTCCCAAGACAGCCTTTCAGACTCATTATGGTCATTTTGAATTTGTGGTGATGTCGTTTGGGTTGACTAATGCTCCGACGGTGTTTATGAACCTTATGAATCAGGTGTTCAAATTGTTCCTTGATAATTTTGTGGTAGTCTTCATTTATGACATTTTGATTTACTCCCGTAGTGAGCAAGAACATATGGATCATTCGAGATTGGTTCTTCAAACCTTGAGAGAAAAGCAATTGTATGCCAAGTTTAGCAAATGTGAATTTTTGTTGGGAGAAGTTGCTTTCCTTGGACATGTGGTGTTTGGTGATTTTATTAAGGTTGATCCTAAGAAGACCAAAGTGGTGAAGGATTGGCCTAGACCGTTGACCCCTTTGGATATTCAAAGTTTTCTTGGTTTAGTCGGTTATTATAGAAGGTTTGTTCAATGGTTTTCCTCTATAGCGTCTCCGTTGAACAAGTTGACTCAAAAGAAGACTAAATTTGTATGGTCAAATGAATGTGAAAAGAGTTTTCAAACTTTGAGGATCGCCTTACATCGACTCTGATCTTGACCTTGCCTAATGGGTTAGATGGATTTGTGGTATATTGTGATGAATTGCGTATTGGCTTGGGTTGTGTGCTTATGCAACATGGTAAGGTGATAGCTTATGCGTCCCGACAATTGAAAGTGCATGAATAAAATTATCCAACCCATTATCTAGAGTTGGCGGCGGTGGTATTTGCTTTGAAAATTTGGTGACATTATTTATATGGGGTTAATGCGGATGTCTTCACCGATCATAAGAGCTTGCAATATGTGTTCATCCAAAGAGACCTTAATTTGAGGCAAAGGAGGTGGTTGGAACTCCTCAAGGACTATCATATGAGTGTTCTTTATCACCCCGACAAGGCTAATGTTGTGGCAGATGTCCTTAATAGGCTTTCTATGGGGAGTGTGACTTATGTAGAAAAGGGGAAGAAAGAGATAGTGAAGGATGTGCACCTTTAGGCTAGGTTGGGTGTAAGGTTAGCCGAATCCGACAATGGTGAAATTCTTGTTCATGGTGGATCCGACTCTTCCTTAGTAGTTGATGTTAAGAAGAAGCAAGACTTAGTTCCCTCCTTGGTAGAGTTGAAGAAGTTGGTTGCCGATAGAAAGATAGAGGTTTTCTCCTAAGGGGGAGATGGTATGCTATGGTACCAAGACCGTTTGTGTGTTTCGGATGTTGATGGCCTAAGGGAGATTATAATGAAGAAGGCTCATAATTTTTAATATTCTATTCATCCGGGATCTACCAAGATGCACTGAGACTTGAGGGAGTTTTATTGGTGGCATGGTATGAAGAAGGACGTGGCTAAATTTGTGTTAGAGTGTCCTAATTGCCAACAAGTGAAAGTGGAACATCAAAGGCCGGGTGGTTTGACCCAAAACATTGAAATCCCTACTTGGAAGTGGGAAGACGTGAACATGGACTTTGTGGTTGGGTTATCCCGTACTCGGAGACAATTTGATTCCATATGGATGGTGGTTTAGAATGACTAAGTAGGCTGATTCTTAACGGTTAAGACTACCTATAGTGTCGAGGAGTACACTAAGGTGTATATTTGAGAGTTAGTGAGGTTGCATGGTGTGCCAAGGTCTATCATATCGTATCGTGGTACTCAATTTACTTCTTATTTTTGGAAGTCCTTTCAAAAGGGACTTGATACTAAGGTCAAGTTGAGCATCGCATTTCATCCCCAAACCAATGGACAAGACGAAAGAACAATTCAAACCTTGGAGAACATGTTAAGGGCTTGTGTGTTGAAATTTAAAGGGAATTGGGATGATCATCTACCTCTCATCGAGTTTTCTTACAATAATAGTTTTTATGCTAGCATTGGCATGACACCATTTGAAGCTTTATATGGGAGGAGATGTAGATCTCCGATTGGTTGGTTTGAAGTAGGTGAGGCGGCCTTGTTAGGCCCGGATTTGTTTGTTGAGGCCATTGAAAAGGTGAAGTTAATTAGGAAAAGGTTGAAAACGGCCCAAAGTCGCCAAAAGTCTTTTTTGAATGTTAGAAAGAGGGACCTTGAATTTCATGTTGGTGATTAGGTGTATGTGAAGGTGTCCCCCATAAAAGGAATCATGCATTTTGGCAAGAAGGTAAAGTTAAGCCCTCGGTACGTCAGATCTTATGAAATTGTAGAACGGGTCTGCAAGGTGGATTATAGGTTAGACTTGTCTTTGGACATGAGCTCCATTCATCTGGTATTCCATGTATATATGTTGAGGAAGTTAGTTGGTGATCCTAAGGCCATTGCACCTTTGGAGGGTATGATGGTTGAGGAGAACTTGACCTATGAAGAGGTGCCGGTTGAAATCTTAGATAGACAAGTGAAGCGGCTTCGCAATAAGGAGGTAGCTTCAGTCAAGGTGCTTTGGAGGAACTAAGACGTGGAGAATGCAACGTGCGAAGCGGAGTTGGACATGATGGAGCAATATCCCTATCTTTTCCAATCTACTCAAG
>JBCEWC010016897.1:0-12827 GCA_038996855.1 Solanum aculeatissimum
TAGATATATTTATGCATTGAGATTATTGTTATTTTTATTTCTTATATTATTGGAGTCGTCGTTCGTGGATACTTTCCCATGAACCCTAATGAAGTTGATGACCATGACTTTAAATGTTGAGATTGATGGGTTTTCATGCATTAAATAAAAGTATTATTTAAAAATCAAGTTTTGCATGTTGAGAGTAAAGACGATGACTTTTCTATGCATTGATGAAAGAGTAATTTAAACTAATATTGTATATGTATTTTATTGAAAACCCTAAACCCTAGGAGTAGTTGAATTTTTGAAACCTTGTAAAAAGTTGGAATTTTGCTAAAGAATGAGTTTTTAAAAGGCCTAAAGTTCAAAATTTTGAGGTCATTTTGAATTTTGGGTGTAGAAATTCAATTTTGTCAATTCTATCAGTTCTGGAATGCCGAATCTGGTGTAGGAGAACTTGCAGAACTGAATTCAGAGTTAAAACAAATTTTTTAGACCCAAAGTTACAATTTTCGTATAATTTGGATCATAAGTTTGACTTGGATCAATATTTAGAGTTTGGGGGCTCGAATCGAAATTTCATCAGTTCAAGTCATTTTGGGTGGTGAAACAAACGCTAGAAATGACTTCATTGTAATTTTTAGAGCTTTCGAGAATATTTTGAGTTTTTGAGTCCAAAACTAGTTTAATTAATCTTTCTCGGGTTCCGAGCCAAGAAGGTCTCAAATTTGAATTCAGACGGTTCCATTGAGTCTGGAACGTAGTTTTTTTATAAGATTTCATGTTTGGTTTGTGTTCACGGGGTTCCGAACGAATTCCCGAAGGTCCAATTTTGATCTTTGAATGTTGTGTGTTTGTTGGTTCATTGTTGTATTTGATGCCATTTATTTTCTCTTCGCGTTTATGGAGGTCAAAGGATTAGACCTTTGTGTTCGTGGAGTAAAGGATGGTCAAACCTCCGCGTACACAAAGTGGATCGCGCGTTCGCGGAGGGTCAATTTTCCATGACCTCTGCTTCGCAGGCCCTTTATCGTGTTCGTGGAGTGTTGAGAATGCCTGGAATAGTGAACTCTCTTAATTATAGGTTTAAGCCATTTTCCTCCATTTTTGACATTTCAAGTTTCGTTCTAGAGAGATTTTTCGAGGGTTTTTAAGGTAAATTAATTAGATAATTATTTTCTAATCTTTTTCATTGATTTCCGTTGATTAATTTGTGTTTTTAACTTATAATTTTGGGATTTTAATGGTGGTAATTGGGGATTTTTTGAATTTTGACTCCTAAACTTAAAGTGATGATTTCTCCCTCATTTTAGCTTCGTTTTCGAAACAGTTTTCACTTTGGACTCCATATTACTTGAAAAACGTTTTCATGTATTAATTTTCATATTCTAACCACTTTTTTTTGTATGAGATTTTTGACTATTTTACCCTTTTACTCTGAATTGATTGATTTTAGTGTCATTAGATTGTTATGTGATTATGATGCTATATTTAAATAAATTTTGGTAATTCAGAGTACCGTAGAAAGGGGAAAGCTAAGAAATTGACTTGATTCGAGACTCCTAGGAGTAGTTGCAAATGACAGTGACAGCCTAGCGGCAGAAATTATCCATCACAACCAAAATAAAAAAGAGTTCTTTTTATATGACTATATATCGTTTCAAAGAAAAATTTACAAGAATGGACACTTTAAGACTAAGAATTACAAGAAATTTTTTATTTATCAAAATAACAAATAAATTACCAAAGTATACCGCTTTTTCATTTTCCAAGACCAATCAAATCAACTTGTCATCAACATCAATTAATACCAACAAATACCTTTTGCCTATTTTGTAATTATGGATTGTTATTTTTGTGTAAATAAGAAAAAGTTGGTAGAGTCATGTAATTTGGTATATAAAAATGTATAGTTATATTTTTTACCGCGTTTCAAACAAGGAATGAGAAATCTTTCTCCGATTTTATATCATCCAACTTTCATTTCATTCAGGAAACAACACTTTATCATTTGATCTTATAATATTCCGTAAAATAAGAACAAATTGAATTTAATTTACATTATTCATTTTGAATGAATCCACAATTTAATATAACTCGCAACCGACAAGTATCATAAGTATATTGACATGTGCCACAAAAAATTCTTCCCTCAAATCTATCGAGTAAAAAGAATAAAGATATTGAGATTTAACAACCATCTATCTTAATACGTGTAACTTTACCATTTAGAATTATTGTACTGGAAGAGATTTAAGCTCGTTCTATTTATAATTTTTAATTAAGTAAGTCAAAATAAAATATATTTAGGAATGTGAAAATTTATCATAAATATATATAAATTTTATATGTGTATGATTGTACAATGTATATAGTGTAATAATTCAAACAATTTTCATTTTTGAATGTAACTCTATCGAATAATTATCAATATATGCCTCATAATAAGTAAAGTTCTAAATTAAATTCTTAATTAGGGATCTTGTATTTTGATTGGTCTTAAAATAAAATTGTCATTAATAAGAAGTGTTTTCTTAAAAAAGAAAATTGTAAAGAGAAAATATTTTGAATTTGAATATCATGAATTTGAGGTCAGAATTCTAATACAACATATTTTATTTATTGGATTCGATATTTTATACTTTTTTTATGAATATTTTAAAATATATACGAGGAATCAAGGCTACCAGGCCATCTGCAAATTGTTGCTATAAATGTAATGTATAAACTGTAATAGATAAAAATGATTTTTGTATTACATACATCGTACACTCACAGTAGCGGTGCCTAACGACAGTAATGATCGATTGCAAATATTTCTTTTAAAAGAATTCTTCTTTTAAGACTTTTCGATCGCAACAATTCTTTTTTTTTTTAAAAAAATCTTCTTTTAAGACCTTTCGATCGCGACAATTCTTTTTAAAAAAAGAATTTTTCGTTTCAAACTTTTCTATCGCGACAATTCTTTATTTTAAAAAAATTCTTCTTTTAGGACGGCGTGTCATTTTGAATAAGTAATGAGAAATCTTTCTCCGGTTATATATCATTCAATTTTTATTTCATTCGAGAAACAACGTCTTATCATTTTATCTAATAGTATTCCATTAGATAGAAATATTATAAATATTGATAATTTTCATAGAAACAAAATAAATACTCTGTATTTGTTGAATGTGATTTATAAAAGACTTATGCTAAATTCATTTTTATTTCTCATTTTGAATCAATTAACTAAAGGAAAGAAGATTTAATCTACCCTTATGCTTTCATGTATCAACTAGGTATGTCTCTAGCTAGTTATATTATAAAACTAAATATACTTATATTTAGGAATGTGAAAATTTATCATAAATACATACAGAGGCAAATTCAAGATTCAGAGGTTATGGGTGCCATATCGTTTAACTAGGGTAAGCGGGTCGGTTCCTTCAATTTTGAGTTATAATTCGAGTTAATTTTTTTCAATTTTTATAAATAAATCAATTAAATATGCATATTTAATAAATAAATTTATAGATATTTTGATATTAAAGATATATACATAAGTATTTCATCTTTTGTTAAGAAAACAATAAGAGACTTTGTTCTCTAAAACTTTGATAAAATAAGAGATTTATTACGTTAAAAATCTGAACTTGTTAATTATTTAATACTGTATAGTTGAGAGAAAAAATAAGAAGTTGTAGCTTTAAACCCAATTATCTTTACTTAAAGCAAACATCATTGAAAGATCGGAAGAACCTTTAAATTCAAAAGTTTTAACATAATAATATTCATTAATTTTAAAACTTATGTTTTCAAAAAATTAATATTATCTAAATATATTTTTAATAATATTTATGTGATGTTCACTATTTAACTGAACAATGGTTAGTATATAGTGCACACGCAACTGTTGTATCAACTAGAGATTAATATTTAGTGAACGAGAAAATAAATTAATAAATGAAGAATTAAGTGAAATAAAAAAATAATTAATTGGAATGATAAGTGTTAGCAAATTAAGAAGAACTAATGGGGTTAAAAAAGAAAAATTAAAGTCGAAGCTTTAAAAATAATGCTTATAGTGAAGTTTGAACTTCTTGACATAGAGGTTTTACATATAGCCTTTTGCCAATTGCACCGTCCACCATTATGTTTAGTTAATGGCAAGTTAAATATATAACAATATTTTTATAAATATATACATATAAATACAAAGTTCTTATCGAGGTCATCGGGTGCCGTGACACCCCAACCAATACATATAGATCTGCCCCTGAATACATTTAAATTTCATGTTTATGATTGTACAATGTGTGTGGTGTAATAATTCAAACAATATTTTTTTGTTGAATGTACCTCTATCGAATAATTATCAATATATGCCTTGTAATAAGTAAAGCTCTAAATTTTATCCTTAATTAGGGGTCTTGTATGTTGATTGGTCTTAAAATAAAATTGTCATTAATAAGAAGTGTTTTAAAAAAGAAAATTGTAAAGAGAAAATATTCTGGATTTGAATTTTATGAATTTGAGGTCGGAATTCTAATACAACATATTTTATTTATTGGATTCGATATTTTATACTTTTTTTAATGTATATTTTAAAATATATACAAGGAATCAAGACTACCAGGTTATCTGTAAATTGTTGCTATAAATGTAATGTCTAAACTATAATAGATAAAAATGATTTTTGAATTACACACATCGTACACTCAGAGTAGCGGCGCCTAACGACAATAATGAACAATTTTATATATTTCTTTTAAATGATACTTTTCGATCGCGAAAATTCTTTTTTTTTTAAAAAAATCTTCTTTTAAGACTTTTCAATCGCGACAATTCTTTTAAAAAAAAGAATTCTTCGTTTAAGACTTTTCTATCGCGACAATTCTTTTTTTAAAAAAAAAACTTCTTTTAGGATGACGTGTCATTTCGAATAAGTAATGAGAAATCTTTCTCCGATTATATATCATTCAATTTTTATTTTATTCGAGAAACAACGTCTCATCATTTTATCTAATAGTGTTCCATTAGATAAAAATATTATAAATACTGATAATTTCCATAGAAACAAAATAAATACTCTGTATTTGTTGAATGTGATTTATATAAGGCTTATGCTAAATCCACTTTTATTTCTCATTTTGAATCAATTAACTAAAGGAAAGAAGATTTAATCTACCCTTATGCTTTCATGTATTAACTAGGCATCTCTCTAGCTAGTTATATTATAAGATTAAATATACTTATATTTAGGAATGTGAAAATTTATAATACATACAGAGGCGAATTCAGGATTCAGAGGTTACGGGTGCCATATCGTCTAAATAGGGTAAACGGGTCGGTTCCTTCAATTTTGAGTTATAATTCAAGTTAATTTTTTTCAATTTTTAAAAATAAATCAATTAAATATGCATATTTAATAAAAAAAAATTATAGGTATTTTGATATTAAAGCTATATACATAAGTATTTCATCAGTGTTAAGAAAAAAATAAAAGACTTTGTTCTCTAAAACTTTGATAAAATAAGAGATTTATTACGTTAAAAATTTGAACTTGTTCATTTTTTAATATTGTATAGTTGAGAGAAAAAAAATAAGAAGTTGCAGCTTTAAACCCAATTATCTTTACTTAAAGCAAACATCATTGAAAGATCGGAAGAATCTTTAAATTCAAAAGTTTTAACATAATAATATTCATTATTTTTAAAACTTATGTTTTCAAAAAATTAATATTATCTAAATATATTTTTAATAATATTTATATGATGTTCAATATTTAACTGAACAATGGTTAGTATGTAGTGCACACGCAACTGTTGTATCAATTAGAGATTAATACTTAGTGAAAGAGAAAACAAATTAAAAAACGAAGAATAAGTGAAATAAAAAAAATAATTGGAATGATAAGTGTTAGCAAATTAAGAAGAATTAATGGGGTTAAAAAAGAAAAATTAAAGTCGAAGCTTCAAAAATAATGCTTATGGTGAGGTTTGAACCCATGGCGTAGATGTTTTACATGGAGTCTTTTTCCAGATGCGCCATCCACAATTATGTTTAGTCAATAGCAAGTTAAATATATACTATTTATTTTAATAAATATATACATATAAATATAAAGTTCTTATCGAGGTCATCGGGGACCGTGACACCCCAACCAATACATATAGATTCGCCCCTGAATACATATAAATTTCATGTTTATGACTGTACAATGTGTATAGTGTAATAATTCAAGCAATATTTTTTTGTTGAATGTAACTCTATCGAATAATTATCAAAATATGTCTTGTAATAAGTAAAGTTCTAAACTCTATCCATAATCAGAGGTCTTGTATTTTGATTGGTCGTAAAATAAAATTGTCATTAATAAGAAGTGTTTTAAAAAAGAAAATTGTAAAGAGAAAATATTTTGGATTTGAATATCATGAATTTGAGGTCGGAATTCTAATACAACATATTTTATTTATTGGATTTGATATTTTATACTTTTTTTTAATGAATATTTTAAAATATATACGAGGAATCAAGGCTACTAGGTCATCTGTAAATTGTTGCTATAAATGTAATGTCTGAACTGTAATAGATAAAAATGATTTTTGAATTACATACATCGTACACTCAGAGTAGCGGCGCCTAATGACAGTAATGAACGATTGCATATATTTCTGTTAAAAGAGAATTTTCGATCGTGGCAATTCTTTTTTAAAAAAGAATTTTTCGTTTAAGACTTTTCTATCGCGACAATTCTTTATTTTAAAAAAATTCTTCTTTTAGGACGGCGTGTCATTTTGAATAAGTAATGAGAAATCTTTCTCCGGTTATATATCATTCAATTTTTATTTCATTCGAGAAACAACGTCGTATCATTTTATCTAATAGTGTTCCATTAGATAAAGATATTATAAATATTGATAATTTCCATAGAAACAAGATAAATACTCTGTATTTGTTGAATGTGATTTATATAAGGCTTATGTTAAATCCACTTTTATTTCTTATTTTGAATCAATTAAATAAAGGAAAGAAGATTTAATCTACCCTTATGTTTTCATGTATTAATTAGGTATGTCTCTTAGCTAGTTATAATATAAGACTAAATATACAGATATTTAGGAATGTGAAAATTTATCATAAATACATACAGAGGCGAATCCAGGATTCAGAGATTACGAATGTCATATCGTCTAAATAGGGTAAGCAGGTCGGTTCCTTCAATTTTGAGTTATAATTCGAGTTAGTTTTTTTCAATTTTTATAAATAAATCAATTAAATATGTATATTTAATAAAAAAAATTTATAGATATTTTGATATTAAAGATATATACATAAGTATTTCATCTTTTGTTAAGAAAAAATAAGAGACTTTGTTCTCTAAAACTTTTATAAAATAAAAGATTTATTACGTTAAAAATCTGAACTTGTTAATTATTTAATACTGTATAGTTGAGAAAAAAAATAAGAAGTTGTAGCTTTAAACTCAATTATCTTTACTTAAAGCAAACATCATTGAAAGATCGGAAGAACCTTTAAATTCAAAAGTTCTAACATAATAATATTCATTATTTTTAAAACTTATGTTTTCAAAAAATTAATATTATCTAAATATATTTTTAATAATATTTATGTGATGTTCAGTATTTAACTGAACAATGGTTAGTATATAGTGCACACACAATTGTTGTATCAATTAGAGATTAATACTTAGTGAATGAGAAATTAAATTTAAAAAATGAAGAATTAAGTGAAATAAAAAACAATTAATTGGAATGATAAGTGTTAACAAATTAAGAAGAACTAATGGGATTAAAAAAGAAAAATTGAAATCGAAGCTTTAAAAATAATGCTTATAGTGGAGTTTGAATCCTTGACACAGAGATTTTAGATAGAGTCTTTTGTCAGTTACACCATCCACCATCATGTTTAGTTAATGGCAAGTTAAATATATAACAATTTTTTTATAAATATATATATATATATATATATAAATACAAAGTTCTTATCGAGGTCATCGAGTGCCGTGACACCCCAACCAATACATATAGATCCGCCCCTAAATACATATAAATTTCATGTTTATGACTGTACAATGTGTATAGTGTAATAATTCAAACAATATTTTTTTGTTGAATGTAACTCTATTGAATAATTATCAGTATATGTCTTGTAATAAGTAAAGTTCTAAATTCAATCCTTAATTAGGGATCTTGTATTTTGATTGGTCTTAAAATAAAATTGTCATTAATAAGAAGTGTTTTAAAAAAGAAAATTGTAAAGAGAAAATATTTTGGATTTGAATATCATGAATTTGAGGTCGGAATTCTAATACAACATATTTTATTTGTTGGATTCGATATTTT
The DNA here is from genome assembly GCA_038996855.1 of Solanum aculeatissimum. Classification (NCBI taxonomy): domain Eukaryota; kingdom Viridiplantae; phylum Streptophyta; class Magnoliopsida; order Solanales; family Solanaceae; genus Solanum; species Solanum aculeatissimum. The sequence continues at coordinate 8,331 of JBCEWC010016897.1, forward strand.
ATACTTTTTTAATGAATATTTTAAAATATATACAAGGAATCAAGGCTACTAGGTCATCAGTAAATTGTTGCATAAATGTAATATCTAAACTGTAATAGATAAAAATGATTTTTGAATTACATACATCGTACACTTAGAGTAGCGGCGCCTAACGATAATAATGATCGATTGCATATATTTCTTCTTTGAAAACTCTTCGATCGCGACAATTCTTTTTTTTTTAAATCTTCTTTTAAGACTCTTCGATCGCGACAATTCTTTTTTTTAAAAGAATTCTTCGTTTAAGACTTTTCTATCGCGACAATTCTTTTTTTTTTTTAAATCTTCTTTTAGGACGGCGTGTCATTTTGAATAAGTAATGAGAAATCTTTCTCCGGTTATATATCTTTCAATTTTTATTTCATTCGAGAAACAACGTCTCATCATTTTATCTAATAGTGTTCCATTAGATAGAAATATTATAAATATTGATAATTTCCATAAAAACAAAATAAATACTGTATTTGTTGAATGTTATTTATATAAGGCTTATACTAAATTCATTTTTATTTCTCATTTTGAATCAATTAACTAAAGGAAAGAAGATTTAATCTACCCTTATGCTTTCATGTATTAACTAGGTATGTCTCTAGCTAGTTATATTATAAGATTAAATATATTTATATTTAGGAATGTGAAAATTTATCATAAATACATACAAAGGCGAATCCAGGATTCAGAGATTAAGGGTGTCATATCGTCTAAATAGGGTAAGCGGGTCGGTTTCTTCAATTTTGAGTTATAATTTGAGTTAATTTTTTTTTAATTTTTATAAATAAATCAATTAAATATGCATATTTAATAAAAAAAATTATAGATATTTTGATATTAAAGATATATACATAAGTATTTCATCTTTTGTTAAGAAAAAAATAAGAGACTTTGTTCTCTAAAACTTTGATAAAATAAGAGATTTATTACGTTAGAAATCTGAACTTGTTAATTATTTAATACTGTATAGTTGAGAGAAAAAAATAAGAAGTTGTAGCTTTAAACCCAATTATCTTTACTTAAAGCAAACATCATTGAAAGATCGGAAGAACCTTTAAATTCAAAAGTTTTAACATAATAATATTCATTATTTTTAAAACTTATGTTTTCAAAAAATTAATATTATCTAAATATATTTTTAATAATATTTATGTGATGTTTAGTATTTAACTGAACAATGGTTAGTATATAGTGCACACGGAACTGTTGTATCAACTAGAGATTAATATTTAGTGAAAGAGAAAATAAATTAATAAATGAAGGATTAAGTGAAATAAAAAAATAATTAATTGGAATGATAAGTGTTAGCAAATTAAGAAGAATTAATGGGGTTAAAAAAGAAAAATTAAAGTAGAAGCTTTAAAAATAATGCTTATAGTGAGGTTTGAACTTCTTGACATAGAGGTTTTACATAGTGCCTTTTGCCAATTGCACCATCCACCATTATGTTTAGTTAATGGCAAGTTAAATATATAACAATTTTTTTTATAAATATCTACATATAAATACAAAGTTCTTATCGAGGTCATCGGGTGCCGTGACACCCCAACCAATACATATAGATCCGCCCCTGAATACATATAAATTTCATGTTTATGACTGTACAATGTGTATAGTAATATTTTTTTGTTGAATGTAACTCTATCGAATAATTATCAATATATGCCTTGTAATAAGTAAAGTTCTAAATTCTATCCTTAATTAGGGGTCTTGTATTTTGATTGGTTTTAAAATAAAATTGTCATTAATAAGAAGTGTTTTAAAAATTGTAAAGAGAAAATATTTCGAATTTGAATATCATGAATTTGAGGTCGGAATTCTAATACAACATATTTTATTTAGTGGATTCAATATTTTATATTTTTTTTAATGAATATTTTAAAATATATACAAGGAATCAAGGCTACCAGGTCATCTGTAAATTGTTGCATAAATGTAATGTCTAAACTGTAATAGATAAAAATGATTTTTGAATTACATACATCGTACACTCAGAGTAGCGGCGCCTAACGACAGTAATGAACGATTGCATATATTTCTTCTTTGAAGACTCTTCGATCGCGACAATTCTTTTATAAAAAAATCTTCTTTTAAGGCTTTTCGATCGCGACAATTTAAAAAAAAAAACTTCGTTTAATACTTTTCTATCGCGACAATTTTTTTTTAAAAATAAATCTTCTTTTAGGACGGCGTGTCATTTCAAATAAGTAATGAGAAATCTTTCTCCAGTTATACGTCATTCAATTTTTATTTTATTCGAGAAACAACGTCTTATCATTTTATCTAATAGTGTTCCATTAGATAGACATATTATAAATATTGATAATTTTCATAGAAACAAGATAAATACTCTGTATTTGTTGAATGTGATTTATATAAGACTTATGCTAAATCCACTTTTATTTCTCATTTTGAATCAATTAACTAAAGGAAAGAAGATTTAATCTACCCTTTATGCTTTCATGTATTAACTAGGTATGTCTCTAGCTAGTTATATTATAAGGCTAAATATACTTATATTTAGGAATGTAAAAATTTATCATAAATACATACAGAGGCGAATTCAGGATTCAGAGGTTACGAGTGTCATATCGTCTAAATAGGATAAGTGGGTTGATTCCTTATGTATTAACTAGGTATGTCTCTAGCTAGTTATATTATAAGACTAAATATACTCATATTTAGGAATGTGAAAATTTATCATAAATACATACAGAGGCGAATTCAGGATTCAGAGGTTACAAGTGTCATATTGTCTAAATAGGATAAGTGGGTCGATTCCTTATGTATTAACTAGGTATGTCTCTAGCTAGTTATATTATAAGACTAAATATACTCATATTTAGGAATGTGAACATTTATCATAAATACATACATAGGCGAATTCAGGATTCAGAGGTTACAGGTGTCATATTGTCTAAATAGGGTAAGTGGGTCGATTCCTTATGTATTAACTAGGTATGTCTCTAGCTAGTTATATTATAAGACTAAATATACTTCCACCATTATCAAAATAACTCAATTTCAATTTAAATTATCCATCTTCAAGTGAACACAAGAAACCAAATTATGTCCTAAAATAGAGTATTCATGTCTTCTATCCCCTTTGTCCCAACATCAACTACATGTCATTGTACTTACGTAAGAGTTTCAAGTAAACAAGCTACCACATGAATACAAAATATGAAGAGGCAATTGGACCCCCAAAAAAGCAAGAAAAAAACAATTACAGATAATATGGAAGACAAAAAATGCTTGCTGGACTTCTTTTTTATTTTTTTGGCTTTTTGTTCAACTGATTTGGGATGGAAAATTTGAGGAGGAATTGAGTTGGTAATTTACTGATAAAAGAATGTAAAATGTGATTTAAATTTTACAGAGACCCCCTCGTAGTAGTTGATTCTATTCTACCACAGTTCTTCATTACTATTCTAGATTTCAACGGTAAGGCTCAGACTTCAAGTCGTTGTTGACTTATTGAGACTTCTTTCTTTAGTCATGATTCAATTTTGGATTGTGATAAATTGCAAAATAATAGCTTAATAAACTTGTTGAAAAGATTGAAAGTGAAAGAGACTTGAAAATATCATATTTATGTTTTTTGTTAATAACTCAATGTGTAAGTTTTTATTTTGAACAACTGAAAAGTTATCACTTAATATTAACTCAGTGCCTTATCAATTTATATTAATTTTTAGAAAATTTTTATCTTCTATTTTTTCTTCAACTTTTTGTTTTCTCTCTTAAGCAAGTAAGGACTTCTATATAAATTTAATTTAACTAGTGAATATATTTTGAGATTAAAACAAATAAGGTTAATCCAAGTTTTAAAGTTCAAATGATTCCTAAATTTTATTTAATCTCGTTTTATTAGTTTAATCAATTAAAAAAGAGCTTAATTTAATGAATGTAATTCGTTTAAGTAAAAGCAATCAACTAATACAAAATTGTTTATAATTTTACTATTTGTTGTCCTTTTCTATTGTTAGCTTCTCTTTGCATTTCTATTGAACTCATTTATTTTTAATGTTAAATTACTATTTTACCCTTTAAAAAATTAATGCACTGCACTTGCCTAACCCTAGAGCATTGCACGATTCCCGCCCTTTGAACAAATGGCAACGTCGAACTACATCAACCACACATAACCTCTCACAATCCTTTCATACATAAGAGTTCACTATATTCTTTCATGTAAAAATTATTTTTTTAAAATTATGCTTAAATAATATTGCTATTTAATGATAATATGTATTTTTGTCTCAGCATACACGTGCAACGCACGCACGATAAAACTAGTATATATATATGTATAGCAATTAACGTAAACCAAAAAAGTATTAAGTATTTTCTCGAATTTCTAAAACTACAATTATTTCAAAATAATTTATTTTTGACTAAAACGACAGTTACTTTGAACCTAAGGAAGTAATGTTCCACAAGTGGTTTGACTGGTAAAAATGAATA
>JBCEWC010016898.1:0-12827 GCA_038996855.1 Solanum aculeatissimum
AAAGACAGAAACAAAAAATTTCACAAGTTACTTCCCAGGAACAAGATTGAAAAAAAGAGAAAGAGAAAAAAAGAAAAAAAAAAGAGAAAAAAGAATTTAAAAAAAGAAGAGAAAAAACTACAAGTTAAGAAAAAAGAAAAATAAAAAATAAAAAAATAAAAATAATAAAAAAATAAAGAAAAAGAAATAAATAAAAGTTAAAAAAAAAAGAATAAAAACACAAAAAAAACAAAAGAAAAAAATAATAAATAAAAGAAAAATAAAGAAAGAGAAAAATAGAGAGACAATTGAACATAGAGAGTCTTTTAAAAGATAGCTAAGGTGTAGAGGTGTAAAAATATCTTTAATTCAACTTAAAGTGAAAAAGTTTTAAGAAAACATTTTTGTAAGACTTCTCTGGGCAAAATATTCTACGTAATTTTCTCTAAATATTAAGATATGTCCGGCCCAAAGAGAAATGGATTTTGAGAGGCCCAAATCCATTGACAGAGGATTCAAATTCAACTACCAACATGTTTTGCTTTCTTCTCCGGCGAACGGTGGTGGCTTGTCAGAACCCTAATGCCAATTCATAAAGTAAGCGTGGAAATCGCCATTTCATGCTTTTATTTGTATGGTTTTTAAGCTAATTTTCATTTTTTAACTGAAAAATTACAGTTTGAGATTAGCTTATCTTGTAGATTCTGTTATGGATTGAATATGTCAGTTCTATCTCTAGAATAAGATAATTAGCATTTATACATCAATTGGGCGTGTGACAAAATAGTGTTTTTTAAAATAAATTTATTTAAAGCTCCTACCTTTCTGCTCTGTGGTGACTCGAACGGACAATCTTAGAATTGGAATCGGAGGATGCTTATTATCTGAGCAACCTCTTTTGTCGAATAGTGAGTTGAATGTTTAACTTAGCTGTTTTTGTTATGGATATTTATTTATTGGTGAAGCAATAACAGCATCAGTTGGCTTTCACCACCTATATACCACTCTCTTGTCCGGTGAAGGGTGGTATGTTTGAAGAACCCTAGTCCCTTTTTTGAATGATTTTCTACTCCCAATTCATAAAGTAAGCTTGGAAATGTCATTTCATGTTTATATTTGTATCTTTTTCGAGTTAATTCTCATTTTTACTTGCTCTTGGTTACATTACAGTTGAGAGTAGCTTAGCTTGTAGACTTTGTTATGGATGGAATATATCCCATATCTGACCTAGCTTGTTATGTATCAAGTGGGTGTGTTCCGGAATAGTGAGTTGAATGTAAACCTTAGCTGTCTCTGTTATGGATATTTATTATTGGTGAAGCAATAGCAACATTGGCCGGCCTTCTCCATCAAGAAAACTCACCAGAAAACACCCACTTTCCCTACATGTATTTTCTTGCACTTTCTTCCATCCATCTGTTGTCTTGTTTTTCTCCTTCTCCAGATTTTAATTTTAGTGTTTCTTATCATATTTTCCTAGGGTCTATCGGAAATAGTCTTTCTAACTTTAGATAGGGTTTAAGTCTGCGTACATCTTACCTTCTCCGGACTCCACTTTGTGGGACTACAATGGGTATTTTGATGTTTCTTATTGTATTTGGATTGGAGAATTTGGGAATTGGGTTGTAAAGATAGGTTCTATGATAAAACAGTATTTTTCTACTCTGCTTTTTACTGGTCGCTCTGAGGCAAAATTATAGTCGATCTCTTTTTCTGGTAAATCTAAGTTCCTTCTCCTTCATTGTCATCCACCTAACATGACAAATTTCTCCATTTATCTCTTCAATTTAGACCTCACTTGTGGGATTACACTGTATATGTTGTTTTGTCAATTGCAACAGCAGCATAGAGGTTAACTTTTTGTCTTCATTCAGTTCCCTTCTTTTCCAGATGTTGCATTTGCAGAAATTGCCTTTTTAATAAGAAGTTACAATAATCATTTTTTAATGTGATCATCTTACTTGCTTCGCAGGTGACAAAGAGATGAAGTTTCTATAAATTGATCTTATACATGGAGGAGAGCCATGGCATTTGCAAGCTTTAATGGCTCTCTCGAAGAGAGATGAGGAGGTGTTCTGCTTTTGTTTTTCCTTACCATTGTCAAGTCTTGTCTTACCATCGATACTTTGGTTCTATGACAAAACACACGTCATTCTTTTCATATTCTACTAATTCTGCAGTTGAAAAGCTTTCTTGCCGTCCTTTAACTGCTGCGAGACCCTTTCCAGATTATTCGCCTAAGAAACCCTCTGTTAGAGACTCTGAACTTGTGCAGCACGTATCAACTTCTATTAAGCAACGCTACTCTGAGCACATTCGGCGTGTTTTAAAGCCCTTTGAATCAAAAATCAAACCTGACCACATCGTTTGGGTTCTCATGACCATAAAGAATGATTACAAATTGGTTATAGATTTCTTTGATTGGTGGTGTCAACGGAGGGACCCATCAATTGAGGTACATTGTATTATCATGCATATTGCTACTGCACAAAAAGATGCAAGGACAGTACATAGGCTTATTCATGATTTTTGGGCAAGACCCAGTGTAGATGTGACAGTTTTCTTCCCAAAGTTTCTTGAAAAATTAATATACACTTACAAGGATTGGGGTTCTAATCCATTTGTTTTCGATATTTTCTTCCAAGTGCTTGTTGAGTTAGGAAGTCTAGATTATGGAAGAAAACTTTTTGAAAAAATGTTGCACTATGGCTTAGTCCTATCAGTCTCTTCATGTAACTTTTTCCTTTCACGTCTCTCTCATGAGATTGAGGGGCACAAAATGATGCTAAAGGTCTTTAATGAATTTTCTGAAGTGGGTGTTTACTGGGATAATGAATCTCACAATATAGTGATTCATTCTCTCTGTCAGATAGGGAAAGTTAAGGAAGCTCATAACTTACTCCTGCAAATGGAGCTGAGGGGCTGTATGCCCGATGTTGTAAGTTACAGCACCGTGATTAATGGATACTGTGCCACTGGACAGCTTGAACCAGTGATGAAGATCATTGATGAAATGCTAATAAAAGGATTGAAGCCAAATGCATTTACTTTTAACAGTATAATTCTTCTTTTGTCTAGGAGAGGCAAAGTGCATGATGCCGAGAAATTCCTGAGGGAGATGACTTCCCAGGGAATCACTCCAGATAATGTTGTTTACACAACTCTTATAGATGGCTTCTGCAAAACTGGGAACATAAGTGCTGCATACAGTCTGTTCAATGAGATGCAGTGTCTTAACATTACCCCTGATTTGATAACATATACTGCCCTTATTTCTGGTCTGTGTCAAACTGGAAATATTGCTGAAGCAGATAAGTTGTTGAATGATATGCTTGGCCGGGGGTTAGAACCTGATGAATTCATTTATACGACACTTATTGATGGTTATTGCAAGGCAGGGGAGATAAGGTCAGCCTTTTTTCTTCACAACAAAATGGTTCAGATGCAGTTGGTGCCAAATATTGTGACTTACACTGCACTAGTAGATGGGCTCTGTAAACTAGGGGAACTTGATACAGCAAATGAACTTCTCCACGAGATGTGTGGAAAGGGTCTTGAACTGAATATCTACACGTACAATTCACTTGTTAATGGTTTTTGTAAAGCTGGAGATGTAAATCAAGCGGTAAAGTTGATGGAAGATATGGAAGCTGTAGGGATCTGTCCTGATGCTTTTACTTATACTACTCTGATGGATGCTTACTGTAAATTAGGAGAGATGGGCAAGGCTCATGGACTACTACGTCAAATGTTGTTCAGAGGACTCCAACCCACAATAGTTACATTCAACGTTCTGATGAATGGCTTTTGTATGTCAGGGATGCTAGAAGAGGGTGATAAACTGCTGAAGTGGATGTTGGAGAAGCATATAACACCAAATGCTACTACCTACAATTCTCTTATGAAGCAGTATAGCGTGCTAAATAATATGCGTATGGCATCAGAAATTTATAAGGGGATGTTGGGCCAAGGAGTTGTACCAAATGCCAATACCTTTAACATATTGATTCGAGGACATTGCAAAGCTAGAAATATGAAAGAGGCTTGGTTTTTGCACAAGGAAATGATCAAGAAGGGATTCACTCCGACATTAGAGACTTATCATGCACTCATCAAAGGGTTTTTAAAGAGGAAAAAGTATTCTGAGGCCAAAGAAATGTTTGAAGAGATGAGAAGAGATGGTTTATTGGCAGATAAAGATCTTTACTCTATCTTTGCGGATATGAACTATGAACAAGGGAACTTTGATTTGGCGCTTGAACTTTGTGATGAAGCAGTAGAAAAATGTCTTGCCGACAAGTCTGACAACAGGAATGCGTGATAGTTGTCTGACATGTTTCTGCATCCTATTGCTGGTCATCTTATTGCTAACTTTGGAGCTAGTGATGAAAAACCAGTTGTCTTGCTCCCCATGATGCTAATCCTTTTCGTGTCGTCAAGTCAAGTTGTGTTACTCTTTTAAGTCATCAGATGATCTTTTTGAAACAGGCGAGTTTATTATACTTGGTATTTGTGTATTTTTACTCACTTCCATTTCTTCAAAGAACTAAAGCTGAGTACAGTTATATATGCATGCTGCAATTAGCATTTTTATGCACTTTTGCTTTTCTGCTTTGCTTAGATTTGCACCATGCATTGCAGGGAGGTGAAAGGAGGACTGATGGATCACCTTTAACAATCCTGCTTGAATTGGAAAGAAGCATGCAAGCTTGGTAAACATTGCAAATTCCAGTTTCCTCCTTTATTATTCAATCACCTACTCACTGAAGCTTAGTTAATTCTTTGGCAAGGAAATTGATGAGGTAGATTTGCTGTTTATTCTTTTATTAATTTAAACGTTGAATGAACATATGATATGCTATGCTTCTGTGGTTAAAGTGTCGCGGTATTTAAAATAGCAAGGAGAATAGTTTAGCTCTCAGGGTTGATCATGTCTTTCTTCTTAAGAGCTGCATTCTATCTTCTGTGACAAAATTAGCATATAACGCTGATTTCATAATCACAGTGCAATAACTACAGGATGAAGCTAGTCAAAAGCAGCAGACAGTAAAGAACAAGGACCAAGCAGAGATGTGCTTTAGCAACGTGACCATCTGAAGGTGCAGAGGGGCCTTGGCTCTCAGCAGTCCTTGCTGTCTCCATCGAGCAAGTGTAGTTGCAGCGACTTGGACGAACCACTCTGTATACACCGGTGCTTGTTAAAACATAGGTATCCTTCCTGTTATCCTGTCCAAATGAGAATATGTAACCTAAAGCAGGCAATCGACTATTGGGGACTGAGCTGCAATTGAGAGGGGAATCATGAGCACAACTGAAAGGGATGCCTCTTGCTGAAAAGTTGCCACTGTTATACGGATTTTCTTGAGCTGCCCAGAAGTTCTTAGCATATAAATCTCCATAGAGATAACTGCAAATGCAACCATTCTTCTGTCAAGTTTGGTTCACTAATTTTACTTCAATCTTATATCCACAATGGTGTTCATATTTACCTTCCATATATGCAGGGATCAGTCTTGGAGCGATAAACATAGCCACCTGATATGGCTGCAGATCCAACTTCTTTATTTATATCAGAATGGCGGTATCCTAACACTGGAAAGATGGGATCCACGGAATCATCAGCTGAAGCATTTTTAAAGCGCAAAGGACCTTCATATATGCTCCATCCATAGTTTCCCCCTTTCGTGATGATATCAACTTCTTCATACTGATCCTGCATGATTCAAAATGATTGTGAGAAACTCAGCAGTCTGCATCAAGATACCAGGTAGCATGTGATGTCTGTAGAGAAGATCCTAACAAACAGAGATGTTAAAGCTTTCAACAAAAGTGAGATTGCCATTGAACCTGGCCAACATCCGCACAGATGAAGTAAGAAGGCCTTTCTGAGTCAAAGCTACAGCGCCAAGGGTCTCTCAGTCCAAGCGCCCAAATTTCAGGCTGCAAATCTTTGTCTTGTGAATAAGGATTATCTCGAGGAATCGAATAGTTACCCCAATGTCCAAGGTCTGATATTTCTTCATGGCCTAATGAAAAGAATCACATTAGTGTTTCATGACATAAATCAAGAAAGTGCAAGGCAGGGCAGTTGGCCATTTAGTTGTGTCAATAATTGTAAAACAAATAAATCAAAAGTGCTCACTTGGTATGTTATCAATATCAACCCTCATTATTTTTCCCAGCAATGACTTCTTATTTTGAGCAAAATTGAATGAATCACCCTTGCTTCCACCATCTCCCATCATAAAGTAGAGATATCCATCATCAGGGCCAAAGAGAATCTGCCCTCCATGATTAGCTGTGAATGGTAGCCCCATTGTAAATATTCTTCTCACTTCTGATGCTTTCGCCTTCTCCGCCTACACAATGTGTGAAATTTCTATTAAACAAGACAATATAGTTCTTGCAGTGAAACCTTTATAATGGAGTTGGAGAAAGTTCTAATCCGGCGCAGAATTATGCTATTTCACTCCCCTAAAAGTTTTAGGTTCTAGCACCTTAAATTTTAAGATGATATGGTAACATAATTCAACATGGTATCAGAGCACAATGGAGTGAAAAACCAACCATTGATGGATTTGGTGCAGTCCCATTAGCACTGAACTCTGCAACAACAGAATGATATTGGCATGGCTGTTTATTATCATCTGAGTTTATCTTAGAAGGATCACAATCAACATCTGAATTACAAGCACATCTTCCAGCACAGCTAGGGGACTTAGCTTTGTCACAGTTATATGATGCAAAAAACCTGCCATTCTTGGCAAAGTTTGGATGGAAGGCCATCCCCATCATCCCATATCTTGCATCTAAATAAACTTCATCTGTCAAATCAGCAAATGGACTTGATTCATCAATCCCCATGCTTTCTCCTGAATCTTGATCTGGTATAGTTGCTAACCAAATTTTTCCAGCCTGATTGGAGAAGAATGCTCGGTTCGATCCATCAGGATGAGGGACCATGTTGAGGTAAGCTCCATCAGCAATCTTCTCAAAACACATGCCATTGGGAGGCTGTAAAGTTTCATTTTTCTTGAGTGAAACTTGTTCTCCATTGAAACATAATGAATCTTTATCAGAGTTCCCACCAAATGCTTCACAGAAATCGGCTTTCGATTGCCAGAAGTCTGTTAGCAAGGAGGAGTTTGAGTTTTTGGCCTCTCCTGCTTTGGTTTGCAAGGATGGTGCAAAAGGAGAATTTGTTATTGGTATGTTTTGGCAAGAATCCCAAACAGATGAACAAAAGCTGTTTGCTGATGCAGCAGTTGAATTGCAAAGAACAGGAACTGGTCTTGGTCCTGATTTTACCTTAAACAACTCTGCTGAGAACTGATCACATGTCTGAAAAAAAGGGAAATACTTTGGATTAGTTCTAAAATAGAAACTTACAACAAGAACAACATCTGTTCATCAGATGTTGAAACTACTCTGATGTAAGTTGTCAAAATTCATTTCTACCTTCAACAACAACAGCATATCCGGTGCAGTCTCACGATGGAGTTTGGGCAGAGTGAGGGGTACGTAGACCTTACACCTACCTTAGTGGGGGTACAGAGGTTGTTTTCGATAGTTACATATCCATTACAGTCTCACGAGTGGAGTTTGGGCAACATGAGGGGTATGCAAACCTTACAGTTACCTTAGTGGGGGTACAAAGGTTGTTTCCGATAGTTACATATTCATTAGAGTCTCACCGAGTGGAGTTTGGACAGGGTGAGGGGTACGCAAACCTTACAGCTTTTCAAGTTTCAAACTTTAGAATCTATAACAAGATAGGAACTTAAGTTGAGCCCATCAAGAAAATATTAAAGGTAAAACCTTTTAAAATAGTCCAACTTCAATTTCCATTAACATGTATGGAACTCTATAAAAATATCAACGGGTGCATGTGAATGACAGATCCAATACAGGTGCGCGATAGTATTTTTGAAGACTCCGAGCAATAGTATATGATAAATTATCAAAATTAGAAAACTTACTGAGCATAGAATTGACTTGACAGCAGAACTACATTTAATATCAGATATTTTCATACCCTCAAAAGCCTTCTGCAATTGCAAATCTTTGGAAGAGTCACAACAGATTCTTCCATTATATGGACAAAAAGCTAAAGCCTTTTTTGGAATAACAGGTGCTCCTACACATAGTATTACACAATTAAGAAATAAAATTAGCAAAAGAAAACAAAATTTTGTATAAAAATGACATCTTGATAGAGATTTAACTACTCTCATAATTAAAAAATTGTAAAAAAAAAAAAGAACTTACTCAAATTTGTGCATAAAGGGAGTGAATAAGATGGGGAGATGATGTTATAGAGAAGGAGACAAATGAATGAGAAGAGCAAAGTATTCATTTTGGGAAAGATGAAACAGAGAGGACAAGAACAAACATGCAGCAGCAAATCTGGATTTTACTTGAACATATATAAATATGTAATATAAATAAATTATATATAAGTAAACAGATAAGTGAACATTTCTTAAAAAAAAAAATCATTTATAAATATTCATTTTTTAAAAATTTGTTTGTCTGATTTTGAGTTGACATTAAGTTTAGAAAATATATGGATTTAAATTAAAGATACGAGGAATGTAACAAAATATCTTTTAATTTTATTGTTTGAGATACAGGCTAAAAAGATATAAAAAAAAGACGAATAAATTGAAATGAAGAGAGTCGAGTTGACTTTATGCCTCAATAAAGACAGATTCAAGATTTTAAATTTATGATTGCTATATTGGTTTCAACTCAAGCTAATATATCAATAATAATCGTGTTTACCATTAAATATTTATTAGTAGTAAATTATATATATATATATATAATTTGGGCAAAAGTACTAATTGAATTTATGTGAATCGATATGTTACATTATGAATCTATCTCTGTGCTCCGATAATGTAAAAGAAATGTTACGAAGTAAACTTAGACGGAAACTCAGAATTTAAGCTTTATAAGTTTAACCTTTGCTATTTTTTTCATTAAATCCATTGTATTTTAAAATTATAAGGCAGTTGCCATGTAATATAAAAATTTTCACCCTATTCATTTGTAAAACAATAATTATAATGTATTTTAATGTCTACCCGTACAACAAAGAAAAAGAAAGTCTACTTGTCAAGATAGAACTCTACCTTGTAAAAGAGGATAATATACACGCAGTATAACTCTTATCATCTAAAAATTAAAAAAAATTAATAATCAAAGAACCTTAATTCAAAAAAAATGATAACGAAGAATAAAATAATATCTACAATAAATATATTATCTATATTTATATAAGTTTATCCATAAAATATAAGTAATGATTTTCCAAAAGATGTTTGAAATTTGTGATGGTCTTTTCAACTTTAAGGTATGATTAAATTATGTGTACCAAAATTGGTTAGAAATTGGAAGGCACGATTGAACAATAATAATTCTAAGACTTTTATATTTGACTTTACATGAATCATAAATCTCAGTGGATGAGTAGTGGTTGAAAAGGCCAGTAATGATAAAGGACAAAAATAAATAAATAAATATTTTATTACAAACCCATAAAAGAAGTTGGAATTTTTATAAAAAAATTTCTACTTTTTAAAAGTTGGATTTGAATGTTACATTGATATTATTGTCTTGCAGGTGTGTACATTTATTGCTTTCAATTTGCTTCACTGATTGTACTTGTTGCCTACCGTGATATAAAATATCGAAAATTGAATTATTTAATAAAATAAAAATTTATTATATTAAATGTTGATTTACTATATGAATTGAATTTTAAAAATTTGTTTGATTGTCGAGCAAATTATTTTAAAGATTAAGTATTTCATAATTTTTTTTTATTTGTGATTATTATTTTTTGGATAAATTATTCTACGATATTATTTCAATAAAATATAAGATAAATTCATTCTAAAAATAATTTCAAAATTAGTCATCTATTATCTTCCGTACCAAATAAGTCTTAAAAGTTTATGTTTAGTGTCTCATTCATTTTATATGAATGATACCTTTTTCCTTTTAGTTAGTTTCAAAAAATAAATAAATTATATTTTTATAGTTAGAAATAATTAAAGTTTAATTTTTTACTAATGTGTAAAGTTAATTTTATACCATAAATTTTAAAAGAAAATTATTTTTTATGTCAAATAAAAAATAACACTACATAAATTAAAATAAAATAAAAATTATTTTTGTTATCAAAATTAAAACTTTAAAATATCGAATCAAACATCAAACTTAACCCCAATAAGCCACTACAATTTATTTATTTTTCATCTTAGTGAAACTTTTCGTGTACTTCAACTGTGAACTATGGATTATAAAATAAAATTTGGTCCAAAAGGATCACTTTCTTGTAAATGATTTAACCAATATTCCTACCAATCTTTTTGAATAATTAAACTAATATTATTGGATTTAAATCGTTAAAGTCTTTTATGATATTTAAAAAAAATATTAATTATAATTATTTATATTTATTATTATCACTAAATATAATATAATGATCATAATATTATTATTATTATTAAACTCTTTATTTGTTGTAGTGATACTTCATAAATGTTTATGTATTGACTAATATTTATTCAGATACTTGTAAAAAAAATAGATTAAAATTATAAATAACATTAATAAGTCATCATGTAAATGAAATTTTCTTAGTACGTATGAGTGATTTTTCTTCGAAAACAATTTGCATATATCCTACGCTTGCCGACCATACTTCAAAATAAAACTACATTATAGTGTATTCAAACTTATCCTTGCACTACCAAACAGTGGTGGAGCCATATAGTACTCACGATGTCCCTATAGTAAAAATAATTTTTTATGTATATATAATAGAGGTTGAATCCCCATCGATTAGTTTGTATGTCTACTTCTTAAAATTTTGAATCCCCTAAAAGAAAATTCTGAATCCGCCATTGCTACCAAACACAACTCGATCACAAAATCTTGGAAATAGGTCACTTGATTATTTGAACTTTCACTTTTTTTGATGAAAATTTAATTTTATTTTATTTTTAACAAAAAGAAAAGCACAACTCGATCAATCTATTATTATTATTATAATAATATCAAGATTGGTTTATTTTATAGGAAAATATTGATGTACTTCCTCTCCAACCAGACATAAAAAAACCAAAGTAAGAAGACAATTAATGTTGGTCACATGATCATAATATTCTTGCTAATGCTAATAGTATCTTTGATTTCTCAAATGTTTTAAAAAATTAATGAAAAACAACAAAGATATCTCTAACTTTTTTTTTAATATCAACAAACTAATCAATGCCATATTACTTAATATTAGACGCACGTTTGTCCTCTGAACTTTATATTTATTCCAATATAATTCTAAATTAGTCCAATATTTAGCCGGTTATATGATTATGATATGTATTATGGTCATTTTACATTTTTCTTGCTCCAATAAAGTTTATTCTATTATATAAAAATAATTAAATAAATCAACGTCGTTAATTAAAAGATTCTTTCTAAGCAACGAAAGAGTTAGGAATTTCTTTAATTTTAAATATGCACATTCATAAATTGGTGTTTGGCTTTGGTTGTTACGCATATAAATACAACTAGAAAAGAAATATTAATTTTGAACATGAAAATGTTAAAATAGGAAAAAAAGACATATTTATTTAATTTAATATGATCAGATACACAAGTGATAGTGAATATAATTACTTTAACTAATTGATCGAAAGCGGAACTTGATTGCCAAATTATACAAATAAAAATTTCTAAGATATGTCCGCTCATCAATTTTAAAATAAGTAGATTTTGAGAAGCGAATTAATGACAGATGATATCGTTTTTCCTAGGTAAAGTGAGAAACTATTACAATACTTTACCAACTCATCCCATGATATGATTTTCCACCGACCACTTCTTGCATCAAGGTGAAGGGGTGAAGGGGTGTGCAATAGATTTGATCACTTTCGTTTTCCAAATGATTGTTTTTACCAGCTCTATTGCAGTAATCATCCAGGTTGAAGAATGATCAAACCTTAGCAAGAGAACAGATTTTGCTCATATACTTTCAATTAAATTCTTTATTAGTTAGTTCAATTGGACTGCTCTCTCAGCGCTTTTATTTGTCCATTTTATATATTGATAATATTAGGCTATGTAGCACAATCTTTTACTTATTCACATTTGTTAGACGTATCAATTTAAGTAATTTATTAATTGATCGTTATATATTGGCTAATAAATTTCCAACTATGGTAAGCTTGCAATCCTTGCCATTAACAAAGTAATCTTCAGCACTAAAGTAGACAGTCGGCTTACCTATATGAGTTCCATGTTGTATCTCGATAGTAGTAGGAGCTGTTGTAGTTGTCAAGAACAGAGAAAATACGAGAGAACTGCTGGGGTTTGTAACTGCAAAAGGTTAGATTGGGGCTGATGTTGGGGCATTGTGTTCAACACGGCACTTTTGTTTTTGAGTTGTACATATTGTAATTAGATTGCTAAGTTTACTGGAACATCTAAGAATAATCTTTCACCTAGAAAAGCAGGGGAACCATCCACAAAGTTTACTTTAACATTCTTTTTGTACTGTTCGGAGCTACAAATCTGATACTAAATACAACTCGTTGGAGAAAGAAAACAGATCATAACAACGTTTCATCCATACAGTCAGCAACTACAGATGAGTGTTCAACATTAGCTTCCACTTCCTGGAATTCAACAACAACAACATACCCAGTGAAATCCCACAAGTGGGGTCTGGGAGGGTAGAATGTACGCAGACCTTACCACTAATAACGGTGCTAGCAGATAGTTTCTTCTAGGACTCTTATTACTTGTAGGACTCTTTCTATTTAATATTTTAAATT
>JBCEWC010016899.1:0-12827 GCA_038996855.1 Solanum aculeatissimum
CATGCAGAACTTGATCATCATCAAAACCCTTTTACCTTCATAAATTCAAGCCTAAATCATCCTTAAAACACCTAAATTCTACAACACATAATCCCAGTCAATTAAATACTTTAAAATTTAAAGAACCCGACCTTAAATAAAACTTAAAATCATAATTTAAAGAGGAGAGTTCTTGGGTCCTCATGGATGAGAGAGAATCCATAAATCAAACCCACATACCTTGAAATTGACCAAGAGAATTGAAGGATTTCACAACAAGGATGATCTTTCCCAAATTTCCTCAAGCTTTCATCAATGGAGGTCAAGAGAATTTAGAAATTTTCAAAGTGTAATGGAGAGTGTTAGAATGGATGAAAAGGGTTTAGGGTTAGGTTTAGGGTGTTTAGGGGACCCTAGAAAACCTAAAAGGGGCATATGATCTAATTAAATTACCAATTAACCATTAATGAAATGGACTAACTAACTGAAACAATGCCTCAATGAAGGGTACAGGGACCGTCTAGTGGTACGCGGCCTGTGTACCATACCGTCTGGATTTCCTTGGCCTCGTCTTTGGCTCGAACTCTTGAGGGACTTTCTGGATCACTTTATGGGGGGTCTCACGGACTATGTGGCTGCACACGAACCGTATACTGGTTCATGTAGCCACACTTGGCCCGGAGTCCAGCCCCAAACCATAGATAAGGTTCTACCCCACTTCACGGGATCTTCAATTCGATATATAGCAGCGCACACAGTTCAACTCATACAAAAATATATGATCTTTCAAAGTACACTACTCAAACGGCCACTCAATACCACCAAGACATCCATTTTGAATTCGGCCACTTAAACTCAACCCATGGCTACCAAAAGTCAACCATGGTCGATCAAGATCTATTTTGAAATTGTGTTTGGTTGGATAGTGACCATCAGGAGTCGTACTCATGTGGCCATGTTTAAACAAAACGCATTGGTTGGGTTTTGCACGAGGCCGTGTGGCAGGGTTGACTTTGAATGTCCACATCTCTTGGTACAGGATGAACCATATAGACTACAACCTGTCAAAATGAACCTCTTTTGAGTTATCTTCGCAACACAATTGGTCTCACTCGATTCAGAATATGAATGTGAAGGTTATGGCCATTACGGTGGGACTGCCTGTGCAAGGAAGCATTCTGGAAAATGGAAGGAAAAGGTTGGCTAAGGCAAGGCCTCACAGACCGTGTAGGTGTTCATGGCCCATGAGCCCATCCGTTGAGAGATCCAGAGTGTGGTCTAGATGCAAGACCAAGGCCCCGAGCCAAGTGAGGCTCCACGGACCACTTCACGATTTGTGTGACGCCTCACTTCTCGTGAGGGAATCCGTGAGGTGGTCTAGAGAGTTCCCAAGTTTTAATGCCAAGGCACGAGCCAAGTATGTCTTCACGGTCGAGTTCACGGTCCGTGAGCCTCTACAAAGATCGTGAAGTTATCCCCGTCAGCAACTGTTTTAGTTTTTCTTCTCATTTCATTAATGGCCTAATTGTAACTTTTATTAGTCCTAGGGTTGTTCTAGTCTTTTTAAACCCTCCTAAAACCCCATAATTTTACCCTAATAACTCCTAATTCATTCAATCTCTTGAATCTCTTCAAACTTTTGTCTCAATTTTTTCTTCACCTCGATTGAAGACAAGCTTGAGGATTTGGGGGAATTTTAATTCTTCTTCAGAATCTTCTTATTTCTCTTTGTTAATTCAAGGTATGTGGGATTGATTCATGGTTGAAAGAGAAACCATGAAGACCCAAAAACCTTTTCTTTAATTTTATTATTTTTTATTTCTCTTGGAAATGGGTCTTTAAAATTATTAATGATTTACTTAAGTTGAAGTATGGGTTGTGTTAAATTATTAATTTTAAAGTAAATTGAGCCCATAATTGATGAATTCCATTAATTTCATGATTTGTCAAAAATGCATGTCCCCTTGGTTCTTCAATTCAAGTTTGGGTTTAAACATTTTGCTTAAAATTGATGATTTCATTAGGCTTTGGCTATGAAATTATTGTATTGATTATTTAAATGTTGAGATCAATTACCCATGCTACTCTTGATCATCCATGCATTCTATTCATGAGCATGAAGAGCTTGATTTGATAATATACTTGATAAGGGCTTGACCCTCATGTTATGATATGACTTGATTTTGTAAAGATATGGGAATTGACTAAATATTATCACATAAATTCTATGCTATGGCTCTTTGAGAAATTATAAGTGTCTACACCAATTTGACATGAGATTATATGATATGTAGAATGAGCTACTCGTATTGCATTGGTTTTGGAAACTCTTGTTGGCATTTAGCCCAATTATGCATTGTTTTGAACGAAATGTCAAATCTCCGCTTTGAAGGCTTGTATATATATATGTATTCTTGTGGGATGAGACTTATCACCAAGGGATTGGAGTAGGGGTAGACTATCTCCAAGGGTCCATACTCCTTTCTATCAAACCATGTGCCAACATGGATTTTCTCTCTTGATAGGATTGACTTGTTATGTATCCCCTTTCTTAAGGGTTGACTAGGGATCTACCTGGCAAGTAGTCCAATTTAAAGCAGTAGCTCACTTGGTCTCTTATGTTGTTGGTTTAGGTCTCATATCTGCTATGATATGTAGGTTTCCATTTATGCATCACGATATGACATGGCATGTTGTTATGATATCTACTCTCTTGGCTATGTGCATTTCCTTCTGTACCAATGTGTGGCCTAGTCATCTAGCCTTGTTGTAGGATCATGTTCACGTGCATGGAATACCTGTATACTTAGTGCATTATATGTGTTAACCCATACTATTTGTCTACATGATCTAATCATGTAGGGACCGGAGGTGTCTTTCATCCATCATTGGATGTCTAGTCGGAGGATTTGAAGTTGGTGCTTGTGGTGATCCCTATACTCCAAGGGAAACACCCACTTTCATCTACCTTATGTATTTATTCTGTGTTTCTTTATCTTATGACTTGAGGGTGAGCCCAGAATATGTCGAGGCCCCGTCTTAGTTATGCAGAGACATTTTTGGACATATCAAACTCTAATGTATGTTATGCTATGTGTTGATTAAAATGATATAACTATCTATGTTTGGTGATGGTTTCTTATGTTATGCCTTCATTTCCACTTATGTTATTGTGATTGTTAGATTGGGAATGTGCTTATATGGAAAGTTTGTAACCCTTCTTGCCCCCATAGCTTGAGTCATACTTACCCTCCTCTTAGAACAAAATTGTTATGTGCTATGTGATTCATGCTCTTCCCATCCCTGACAACATCCCCATATCTTGAGTCTAAAGCCTCGAAACCCCTTAGACTTATGTTCCACTTGTTACTTTTACACATTTTTGAACCGAAGATGTATGTGATAATATTATGATGCCTTGATCGAGGACTCTCGGGTTCTCCTTCACCATGTCACATCTAGGCCCTACTCTTGGGTTGTGACAAAGATGGTATCAGAGCCTTAGGTTTTTAAATGATCCTCAGAGTCCAACATGTCGCGTCAATTAGAGTCTTTTTCATGGGTGTGATGCGAGTTATACCTATGAGTGAGAGGCCATGATGACATTTTAGGAATTTTCTCATTTCATTGTCCCTTATGTCGTGTTGTGTACTGTTTATAAGATTTCCTAAATATTGGTGTTCTTGTCGTTCTTTCAAAAGATGCCTCTCAGAAGAGCTCCCCTCCCCAGACAGGCTCCTATCCATGACGAATAAGCCCCTCGTGAGCCTGTGGAGGAACGAGTGACTCACACTAAATTTTGGAATGCGATGGTTATGTTGTCTCAAGTAGTGGCTAATCAAGCCCGGCCAACTAACCCCATTAGTGGTGGCACTTCAGCTTCTAGGGTGAGAGTCTTCACCTGAATGAACCCTCCAAAATTCTTTGGTTCAAAGGTTGATGAGGATGCCCAAGAGTTCATTGATGAGCTCGTGAAGGTGCAAACTATTATGGGCATCAATTTTGAGGAAAAAACTGACTTGGCTGCGTATCAATTGAAATATGTAGCTCAAGTGTGTTACAATCAATGGTTGGTGGAAAGAATTGAAGATGTTTAGGTTGGTTAGGAGGAGTTCAAGACAGCTTTTCTTGATTGTTTCTTTTCCCTTGAACTTTGAGAAGCCAAGACGACTATACTTATCAATCTCCGACAAGGTAGCATATCTGTGAGAGATTATTTCCTCAAGTTAACCAAGCTCCCAAAGTATGCTCCCATGTTAGTAGTTGATCCCCGTGCAAGGATGCAAAAATTCATTTATGGTGTCTCTGACTTAATTGTGAAAGAGTATCGTACTTCCATGCTTATTCGGGATATGGATATCTCAAGGCTTATGACTTATGTTGAACAGATTAAGGGTGAGAAGCTCAAGGAGAAAAGGGTGAATGAATCCAAAAGAGCCTGGTTTGATGGTGGATTCTCTAACTCAAAGGGTGGTGGCGGGTTTCTCTGATTCCAACAAGGACAAGGTTTGAACATGAAGCTTGCTAATCCAAGAGTTCCTTCTCCTAAGGCATAAGTTGGGGTGGTCCACGGGCTCCCCATTGTGGCCAGTATGAGGGAAACCATTTGGGTGAGTGTAGGAAGGCTTTGAGTGCTTGCTTTAGGTGTGGAAGTATGAATCATAAGATTTTTGACTGGAAAAAGAACACAAAGAGAGATCAAGTGGCTCCAGGTGGTCAAGGGTCGCCGAAGGCCCAGGTTGATGGTGCTCCCCGAAACTATTGGGTCTATGCTCTTTATGCCCAGCAGGAGGTAGATGAGGCTCCGGACATCATGGCTGGTATGTTAAAAGTCTTGGATTTTGATGCTTATACTTTACTTGACCCGAGTGTAAAATTATCTTTTGTAACTCCTCTGTTGGCTGTTAAATTTGGTTTGAGTCTAGAAACTCTGAGGGAACCTTATTCAGTGTATACTCCCGTGGGTGAGTCTATCATTTCCCGGAAGGTGTATCGGGGTTTTTCTGTTTCTGTTTTGTATAAAGTTTTCCCCAGTGATCTTGTAGAGCTTGAGATGTATGACTTTGATGTTATTATTGGGATGGATTTTTTGGATGCCTTAGTTGATTATAGAACTAGGAAAGTCAAATTCCAAGTTACTAATGAGCCCATATTAGAATGGAAGGGTAGTGATTTTGTGGTTAGGGGTCGGTTTATTTCCTACCTCAAAACCTGGAGAATGATTTGCAAGGGATACATCTATCATATTGTAAGGGTTAGATATATAGAGGGTGAGTCACCTATTCTTGAATCGATTCCAGTGGTTAATGAATTTCCCGATGTATTTCTCAAAGTCTTGTTCGGTATTCCTCCCAATAGAGAAGTGGATTTTGGCATAGATCTCCTTCTAAATACTCAACCTATTTTTATTCCTCCTTACCGTATGGCTCCGACTGAACTAAAGGAGCTAAATGATCAGTTGAAGGACTTGTTGGAGAAGGGTTACATTAGACCAAGTATTTTACTTTGGGGTGCTCCCATATTGTTTGTGAGGAAGAAGGATGGTTCTCTCTGAATGTGTATTGATTATCGACAGTTGAACAAGGTGACCATCAAGAATAGGTACCCGTTTCCTAGAATTGATTATTATTTGATCAACTCCAAGGGGCTACTCATTTCTCCAATATAGATCATTGTTCGGGTCACTATCAGTTGAAGGTAAGGGAGTGTAATATTCAAAAGATGGCTTTCCAAACTCGTTTTGGGAATTTTGAATATATGGTGATGTCGTTTGGTTTGACCAATGCTCCGGCGGTGTTTATGGATCTCATAAATCAGGTATTCATGACATTCCATGATAGTTTTTTTGTGGTGTTCATTGATGACATCCTGATTTACTCGAGAAGTGAGCAGGAGCATATGGATCACTTAAGGTTGGTGCTTCAAACCTTGAGGGAGAAGAAGTTGTTCGCCAAGTTTAGAAAGTGTGAGTATTGGTTGCGAGAGGTTGCATTACTTAGTCACGTGGTGTCCAGTAATGGTATTAAGGTTGATACTAAAAAAACTGAAGCGGTGACGGATTGGCCTAGACCGTTGACCCTTTCAGATATTCAAAGTTTCCTTGGGTTGGCCGGTTATTATAGGAGATTTTTCGAAGGGTTTTCTTCCATTGCATCCCCGTTGACTAAGTTGACCCAGAAGAAGGCTAAGTTTGTGTGGTCAAGTGAGTGTGAGAAGAGTTTTTAGACTTTGAAGGATCGACTCACATCGGCTCCTGTTTTGACCTTTCCCAATGGGTTAGATAGGTTTGTGGTATATTGTGATGCTTCGCGAATTGGGTTGGGCTATGTACTTATGCAATATGGTAAGATGATAGCTTATGCATCTCGGCAATTGAAGGTACATAAGAAAAATTATCCGACCCATGATCTCTAGTTGGCGGCAGTGTTGTTTGCTCTAAAGATTTAGAGACATTATCGATATGGGGTTCATGTGGATGTGTTCACCGATCACAAGAGTATTCAATATGTGTTCACCCAAAGGGATCTTGACTTGAGACAAAGGAGATGGTTGGAACCTCTCAAGGATTATGACATGAGTGTTCTTTATCATCCTGGCAAGGTAAATGTCATGGCGGATGCCCTTAGCAGGCTATCTACGGGGAGTGTATCGCATGTGCATTAAGGGTAAAAGGATATAGTAAGGTATGTGCACCATTTGGCTATATTAGGTGTTAGGTTGAGTGACTCGGAAGATAGTGGTATTCGTGTTCAAAATGGATCCGAGTCTTTGGTGGTGGTTGATGTTAAGGCAAAGCAAGATCTAGACCCTTCCTTGTTTGAGTTAAATAAGTTGGTTGTCGATAGGAAAATTAAGATTTTCTCTCAAGGGGGAGATGGTGTGCTACGAAATCAAAACTGATTATACGTTTGGAATGTCGATGGCCTAAGGGAGGTTATCAAGAGTGAAGCTCATAATTCCCAATATTCTATTCACCCAGGGTCTACTAAGATGCATCGGGACTTAAGGGAAATGTATTGGTGGCATGGCATGAAGAAGGACATAGCCAAGTTCGTGTTGGAATGTCCGAATTGCCTGCATGTGAAGGTGGAACACCGAAGGCCCGGCGGGTTGGCCCAATATATTGAAATTCCTACTTGGAAGTGGGAAGATGTTAATATGGACTTCGTGGTTGGGTTACACCATACTCGTAAACAATTCGACTCAATATGGGTTGTTGTTGACTGAATAACAAAGTCAGCTCACTTCTTATCGGTCAAGACTATTTATAGTGGTGAAGAGTATGATAATATATATATTTGGGAGTTGGTAAGGTTACATGGCAAACCGAGGTCAATAATATCAGATCGTGGTACTCAATTTACTTTTCACTTTTGGAGATCATTTCAAAGGGGACTTGGTACTAAGATCAAATTAAGCACCGCTTTCCATCCCCAAACTGATGGACAAGCCAAGAGGATAATTCAAACCTTGGAAGACATGTTAAGGGCTTGTGTGTGGGAGTTCCATAGAAATTAGGTTGATCATCTACCGCTTATCGAATTATCCTACAACAACAGTTTCCATGCTAGCATCGGTATGGCTCCGTTCGAAGCTTTGTATGGTAGGAGGTGTAGATCCCCGATGGGGTGGTTTGAAATAGGTGAGACGGAGTTGTTGGGTCTGGACTTGGTTATTGAGGCCATAGAAAAGGTAAAGTTGATTAGGGAGAGGTTGAGGACGGCTCAAAGTCGCCAAAAGTCCTATTCGGATGTTAGAAAAAGAGACCTTGAATTTCATATGGGTGATTGGGTTTATGTGAAGGTATATCCTATGAAAGGCATCATGAATTTTTGCAAAAAAGGAAAGTTGAGCCCTCGGTACGTCGGGCCATATAAGGTTGTTGAACGAATTAGCAATGTGGCTTATAAGTTGGATTTGCCTTTGGAGATGAGTTCTATTCATTCGGTGTTCCATGTTTCGATGTTGAGGAAATTGATTGGTGATCCTAAGGCAATTACACCTTTGGAGGATGTGATGGTTGAGGAGAATTTGACTTATGAGGAGGTGCCGGTTGAGATCTTGTATAGGCAAGTCAACAGATTTTGTAACAAGTAGGTATCTTCGGTCAAGGTATTTTGGAGAAACCAACAAGTGGAGAGCCCTACGTGGGAAGTGGAGTCAGACATGATGAAGTGATACCCTTATCATTTCCAATCCACTCAAGCCTAAGGTACTAGGTTCTATCTTATCTAACGGTCGTAATTTTTTAATTCTTAAGTTTCATGACATTGCATGCATGCATGAGCACGAAAATGATTTGAATGATGCTTCGACATGAGTTTTAATGATTTTTGGAAATGATGCATGGTACAATATGAGTTGTGTCGATAATGTTTACTGCTTGATTGAATTCTTCATGTCGTGGTCTAGCTCATACGAGGATGAATGTTCCCAATGGGGGAGATGATGTAACGACCCAAAAAAATTTTGAACTTCATAGTGGTCGATCAAGGTCTATTTGTAGCCTATTTTTGTTGGCTAGTGACCATCAGGGGTCATACTCATGTGGCCATGTTCAAACGTATCGTGTTGGTTAGGTTTTGCACGAGGCCGTGTGGCAGTGCTGACTTTGAATGTCCACATCTTTTGGTACAGGATAAACCGTGTGGACTACGACCTATCAAAATGAATCTCTTCGAGTTATCTTGGCAATGCAATTGGTCTCACTCGATTCAGAGTTTGGATGTAGAGGTTATGGCCATTACGGTAGGACTGCTTGCGCACGGAAGCGTTCTGGAAAAGGGAAGGTCAAAGTTGGCTAAGGCAAGGCCTCACGGAAGGAAAATGGAGTGTGTGGGTGTTCACAGCCCATGAGCCCGTCCATAAGGATATCCAAAGTATAGTCTAGATGCAGGACTAAGGCCACGAGCCAAGTGAGGCTCCACGGACTACTTCACGATCCGTGTGATGCCTCACGGCTCGTGAGGGTATCCGTGAGATGGTCCAGAGATTTCCCAAGATTTCAAGCCAAGGAACGAGCCAAGTACGGCTTCACGATCGAGTTCATGATCCGTGAGCCTCTACATGGACCGTGAACCTATCCCCATCAGCGACTGTTTCAATTTTTCTTCTCGTTTCATTAATGGTCTAATTGTAATTTCAATTAGTCCTAGGGATATTTTAGTCTTTTTAAACCCTCCTAAAACCCCCTGAATTAAACCCTAATCACTCCTAATTCATTCAATCTTTTGAATCTCTTCAAATATTTCTCTCAATTGTCTCTCCACCTCCATTGAAGACAAGATTGCGGATTTGGGGGAATTTCTATTCTTCTTCAAAATCTTCTTATTTATCTTGGTTAATTCAAAATATGTGGGATTGATTCATGGTTTCTCTTACAACCATGAAGACCCAAAAACCTTTTCCTTAATTTGAAAAATTTTTATTTCTCTTGGAAATGGTTCTTTAAAATTATGAATGATTTACTTAAGTTGAAGTGTGGGTTGTGTTAAATTATTAATTTCAAAGTGAATTGAGCCCCTTATTGATGAATTCCATTGATTTCATGATGCTTCAAAAATGCATGTCCCCTTAGTTCTTCAATTCAAGTATGGGTATTAAATATTTTGCTTTAAATTAATGATTTCATTACGCTTTGGATATGAACTTATTGTATGGATGATTTAAACGTTGAGACCAAATACCCATGCTAATCTTGATCATCCATGCATTGCATTCATGAGCATGAAAGTCTTGATATGATGAAACTTAGATAAGGTCTTGACCCTCATGTTATAATATGACTTGATTTTGTAAAGGCATGGGAATTGACTAAATATGATCACATAAAGTCTATGTTATGGCTATTTGAGAAATTATACGTATTTACACCAATTGGACATGATATAATATGGTATGTAAAATGAGTTACTCCTATTGCATTGGTTTTGGAAACTTTTGTTGGCTTTTAGCCCAATTATGCATTGTTTTGAACGAAATGCCGAATCTCCATTTTCAAGGCTTGTATATGTATATGTATTCCCGTGGGATGAGACTTAGAACCAAGGGATTTGAGTCGGGGTGGACTATCTCCAAGGGTCCATACTCCTTTTCTTCAAACCATGTGTCATCATGGGTTATCTCCCTGATAGGATTGACTTGTTATGTATCCCCTTTCTTAAGGGTTGACTAGGGATCTACCTAGAAAGTAGTCCAATTCCAAGTAGTAGCACGCTTGGTCTCTCATATTTTTGGTTGAGGTCACATCCCCGCTATGATATGTAGGTTTGCATTCATGTAACATGACATGACATGGCATATTGTTGTGATATCTACTCCCTTGGTTATGTTCATTTCCTTCCGTACCAATGTGTGCCCTTGTCATCTAGCCTTGTTGTAGGATCATGTTCACGTGCATGGCATACCCGCATAATTAGTGCATTATATGTGCTAACCCATACTCTTTGTCTACATAATCTAACCATGTAGGGACCGGAGGTGCCTTCCATCCATCATTGGATGTCTCTTCAGAGGACTTGAAGTTATTGCTTGTGGTGAGCCCTATACTTCAAAGGAAACACCCACTTTCATCTATCTTATGTCTTTATTCTATGTTTCTTTATCTTATGACTTGAGGGTGAGCCTGGAATATGTCGAGGCCCCGTCTCATTTATGTAGAGGGATTGTTGGACATATCGAAATCTATTGTACGTTATGCTATGTGTTGTTGCAATGATATGACTATCTATGTTCGGCGATGGTTTCTTATGTTATGCTTTCATTTTCGCTTATGTTATTGTGATTGTTGGATTGGGAATGTTCTTAGTTGGAAAGTCTGTAACCCTTCTTGCCCCCATAGCTTGAGTCATACTTACCCACCCCTTAGAACGTAATTGCTATGTGTTATGTGATTTATGCTCTTCCCATCCCTGACAACATCCCCATACCTGGAGTACAAAGCCCCAAAACCTCTTAGACTTATGTGCCACTTGTTACTTTTGCACACTTTTGAATTGATGATGTGTGTGATGACGTTAAGATGGCTTGATCGATGACTCTCAGGTTCTCCTTGGCTGTCACGGCCCGGATAGGGGGGCCTAGTTGTGACCTGGCAAAGGAGGACCCGAAAGCTCTCGATTAAGCCATCATAGCATCATTACACTCATCATCGGTTCAGAAGAGTAGAAAATAAACACATAACATATAAATTCTAATGGATTCGGGACTTAGGACTCAAGCTATGGGGACATCTCCGGGAATGGGATAAACATGAGTTCATGTAACACATAGCAATAATCTCTAAGGGAAAGGGTAAGCGGGACTCCACTATGGGGGTACACCGGGATTATGGGACCTACCACATAAGCACATAGCCATTCAAATCCCCAACAATCATATCATAAGAATAATATTTGACAATACTCATAATTAAGTCTAATAAACAAAGCTCTCATAAACATAACATTCAACATTTCGATTCGAAGTACAAGAGTTTAGAGTTTGTCCATAAGCCTCTACATAGATGAAATGGGGATTCGATATATTTTGAGGATCACCCTCAATACATAAATGAGATAAGAAACATAATAATCTAGGTAGATGGAAAATAGCTATTTCCCTTGAACAAAATGGCTCACCAC
Organism: Solanum aculeatissimum; assembly: GCA_038996855.1. Lineage (NCBI taxonomy): Eukaryota > Viridiplantae > Streptophyta > Magnoliopsida > Solanales > Solanaceae > Solanum > Solanum aculeatissimum. The sequence goes on from JBCEWC010016899.1 coordinate 11,601, forward strand.
TATTGCAAATCTTCAAGAATGATCACATGTCATTTGGTGGAATGTAGAAGTCATCGTCGGCACCTACATGGTTATAACATATAGATAGAAATATGGGTTAACACAATTAAGCACTAAGTATGCGGGAATCCAAATGCATATGCACATGAGCCTATAGCAACCTACATGTCAAGGGCACATATATAGAAATGAATATAGGAAGGGACAATTTATATATATCAAGATGTCGTGTAAGTCATGATGCATGAATGCCATAATGTGTAGTATAGAGGGGATGGAACCATAACCGACATCACAAATCCATGTGAGCTAAAACATGAACTTGCCCCAATGCGACCCCTCATTGGGTAAGAGAAGATTACTTGCCAAGGGTAATCTATGTCACACCTTACGGGAAACAATACCCATGTCAGAGGATGGCCACCTACCTTACAGGAAACAACACACATTTTAGAGGATTTCTAGACAAAACATAGCAGATCATATCATATCATGGTATACTTTACGGGAAACAATACCCATATCGGTATCAAGGCATATCTTACGGGAAACAATACCCATTTCGGTAGCAACCCATGTAGGCTTATGGTTTCGGGAAAGGAGTAGGACCCTTGGGGATATCCCGCTTACTACTCCAATACTTCTCGGTACTAAGTCATCATCCCACAAGAATATTTATACATATATTTATATATGCATGCATGCTTAGAAACGAAAACTTGACACTTAAACTTCGAATCATGCATCATGGGCTTAGGAGCCAAACATACTTTCAAATACTTCATGCATACTTAACAAGAGATTAACATAGTTCCAAATCATGCAACATGGGGCTATAAATCCAAACAAACCTTCATGGCATGCTTCATGCAAAGAGTAGCTCCATGCACATAGGCTTGTCATAACAAGCAATAAATATATGTCAATATGGTGCAAGCACCCAATATGCTCAAAGATCCAAGCCTGTATCCTTAAGGGAAACCATACCCATTTCAGAAAGGTTCACTTTCAAAACATTTCAAAAGACTATGTGATCACAAGCCAAGAGTTTTGAAATCATGGGTTCCAAAGGAACAATAGTTTCAAATCATGAGTTACAAGAGTTTCATCATGGGTCCCATAGGGAAAAAGAGTTTTCATCAAGAATTGCAAGGAACAATCACCATGCATATGCCATGAATGAGATACAAGAACATGGGTAATGGAATCAAGACTTTATTTCACAAT
>JBCEWC010016900.1:0-12825 GCA_038996855.1 Solanum aculeatissimum
AAAAAAATTATGAATTTTAATTTTTCATATTAAATTCAATTAAAAAATAAAAGAACTTAAAAATTTAAGCGAGGCGGGTTTATGCGGGGTGGGGTGGCTTGAAAATGAAAAAAGTCACCATGCGGGGTGAGGCAGGACGATTTAAAAATATTGTGGGTTGAGCTCAATCCGCCCTGCACGCGCCCCATTGCCATCCCTACCGATTCATCTCTTACCTTAGGCTCGAAAGATAATTTTTGAAGGTTTTATCTATCATCTAGTTTGAATCACGGACTCAAATGTCGAAACCTCAACTATTGAGTTGTACCTATTGTGAGTAAGTTTCTAGAAATATTTCTCAATGACTTTCCCATTATCTCTCCCAAAAGAAAATTTGATTTTGACATATATTTCCTCTTTGATACTCAACCTATCTCTATTCTTCCATATCAAATAGCCCTAGTTGAGCTAAAGAAGTTGAAGGATCAATTAAAGGACCTTTTGGACAAGAATTTCATTAGATCAAATATCTCTTCATGGGTTGCTCAAATGTTGTTTGTTTGAAAGACCGACAATTCTCTTTTAATGTGGATTGATTATCAAAAGTTGAATGGAATCATAATCAAGAATAAGTATCTCATCTTGAGGATTGTTGACTTATTCGATTAGTTTCAGGGTGCTAGTTATTTCTCCAAGATTGACCTCAAATCGAGTTATCATCATTTCCAAGTTAGGGAATGTGATATTCCAAAGACAATCTTTAGAACTCGACATGATTATTATGAATTTTTTATTATGTCTTTTAGACTAACAAATGCTCCTAGAACTTTAAGGACTTAATGAATAGGGTCTTCTAGTAGTATTTAGATATGTTTGTGGTTGTCTTCATTGATAATATTTTGGTCTATTCTCGAAATGAGGAGGAGCATGCGGACCATTTGAGGATTGTGTGACAAACTTTAAAAGTCTATTAATTATTTACTAAATTCAACAAATGTGAGTTTCGGTTAAGATTTGTGGTGTTTCATGGCCATATTATCTCCAATAAAGGTATAAAAGTTAATCCCCAAAAGAATTGATGCGGTGAAGAATTGACCTAGACCTCTTTCTCCTTCACATATTAAGAGTTTCCTAGATTTGGTCAGTCACTATCGATGATTTTTGAGGAGTTTTCTTCTATTGTCTCTTCTTTATCTAGATTAACCTAGAAAAAGATCAAGTTTGAGTGATCAAAAGCGCCTGAGAAGAGTTTCCAAGAGTTGAAGACTCGACTCCCTACAATCCCTATTTTGTACTTGTCAAAAGAATTTGATGGTTTTGTTGTGTATTGTAATACCTCAAGAATTGGTCTAGAATATGTTCTAATGCAACATGGGTAAGGTTATTGCCTATGCTTCAAGACAACTTAAGGTTCATAAGAAAATTATTTGATCCATGGTCTTGACTTAGCAGTGGTGATGGTTTCTTTGAAGATTTGAAGACACTATCTATATGGTACTTATGTGGATGTATTCATCAACCATAAGAGTTTGCAACACGTATTTAAGCAAAAAGTTAAATCTTAGCCAACAAAAGTGGCTCGAGTTGTTAAAGAACTATGATATAAGTGTGTCATATCACCCAAGTAAAGCCAATATAATGGCAGATGCCCTTAATAGATCGTTCGTGGGAGTGTTATCCATATTAAGAATGAGAAAAGAGAGTTGGTTTGTGATGTTCATAGGCTTACTTATTTAGGAGTTCGTTCGATAAATTCCGATGATGGTGGTATAATTTTTCAAAATGGTTCATAATCATCTTTTGTGGGTGATGTGAAAGCTAAGAAAAATGATTATCTGGTTTTGGTTGAGCTAAAGAAAGTGGTTCTTAAAAAGTCTGTTGAGGCTTTCTCTCAAGAGAGAGGGTGTGCTTTGTTATCGATATAATGACCCCAAAGGTCATTTTTGATATTTTTAAAAGATTACCATTTTATCTCTCCTAGTTGTCTCGAGTCTTATTTGATCAGTTGTGAAACTTGATTTTTGAAAATTTTGTAAAAAGTTAGATTTTAGGTAAGTTTTGAATTCTAAAGAGTTAAGTTGCTTAATTTTAATTTTTGAAGTCTTTTGGAGTTTTGAGTCTCGAAATAAAATTCCATCAATTTCATCAGTTTTGGAATATAAAAATTAGTCTAGGAGAGTCAAAATTAAATTTTGGGTTATAATGTAGATTTAAGGTCTTAAGATGTGTAACACCCCTCATGTTTATAGGCTTGAAAAACTGAAAGTTGAGAATTTTTGTGCTGGTTTGATCCTACGAGCCAGTCTATGGCTCGTGGAAGAAATCATGGGTCGTAGGTAGGCTTCGTGGATTAGGTCCATTGAAAATGGAAAGTTGAAGAATTTTTTAAAGTTGATGTACAAATTAACAGGATGGACTGTATACAGAATCATGGATCATCAAAGGTTTCATAGAAAGGAGTCTTGAAGGGCCTAAAATTTTCTAAGTCTGGAACCACTTCTATGATAGGACTTACGACCCATAGATAGATTGATGGGTCATCTTGCATGTCTGTTGTTTGAAAACTGCAAATTCCAGTGGCTCAACTTTTGTGACCTAAAGTTCTACGAGCCTATGCATGATCCGTAAGTTGAACCACGACCCGTGGACAGTGTCTCGTGGTTGGTCCAATCAGTTTTTAATGAAGGGTATTTTTGACATTTTCAATTCATTTAAGTCCTAAACTATATCATTTTGGCTTTCTTAACTACTTTAACCGACCTAATATTTATAAGTCCTATTCCAAATTCATTCAAAGTCATTTGTCCTTGTAATTCTTCCAAGGGTTCTCAAATATTTCTCTCTCTAAGTCAAGGATTTCATTGAAGCTAGGGCTTGAAGGTTTGACCAAGGTTTCCCCAGATTTTCTCCCCAATTCTAAGGATTTTCACTTGAGGTATGTAGGATTTCATTCATGGATTAGTTTCATCAATGAAGCCCCATCCAAAACTTTCTTTTTATCAAAGTTTCATGATGATTTCCTATGAGCTTTTATGCTATGATTTCAAATACGTGGATTATAATTCCTATATGATGATTTTATCTAATTATGCATGAATTACATGATATATATGATTTTTAAGCAAAAGTATATGATTTTAAGTATGCATGATTAGGGCTTGATGATTGATGTGGGTTCCTTTACTAATGACTCAAATTGGTTATAATTGCATGTTTTCTCTATAAATCTTGTCCAATTTCATGATTTTGACTCAATTGTCCATGAACCCACACATAGCCCAAGTCTCTTATGATAAAGCTATGGATTTTCATGATTATTATCTTAAGTATGTAAAAGTATGTTTTACGATAATGATGATGCTAAGATAAAGAAGGTGATGAAAATCCTAATGTTTATGATGATGATGTTAAGGTGAAAATATCTACCCACACTATGATGAAAAGTAAAGTAGATGGACTATTCTTATGACATGATGTTTTTATGAAAGATTATGATGACTATTTAAATTATGAAAGTATGATTTTACTGAAGTATGAACTATGTTGAAAGCTATGTATATGCATAATTTATGTATTTCGTGGGATATGACTTAGCATCAAGAGGGCTTTGACAGATTCCATAGCCCCATAACTATGTGCTACCATAGGAATGATGTTCATGTTTTTATGCCTTAAAGGTGTGCTAATACATCCATATAGCTATTAATAAACACTCATCGTGTTAGGATAAAGCCTAAAGGGTGGGTGTAAAATGATGAGTTCTCACTGTGCTAGGATAGAGCCTAAAGGGTGGGTGTAAAATGATGAGTTCTCACTGTGCTAGGATAGAGCCTATAGGGTGAGGATCGAGTCTACCTTGGCAACATAGACTCCTCTTTGCTTGGTGTAGAGGAAATATCAAGATTTCATGTAGTAGTCCGCATGGTCTTGTAAGTCATTATGGTCTTATTCCCCACATATGTTTGTTAAGATGATGAAAGGTTTGATGATGTTTCCCTGCATGATTTTAAACTTGCTTTGCTCATGCATATTGTGTCCTTACCTTATTACTTATAATTATGCATATTGATATTATTGTGATGTTCTTTGATTCATGGCATACCTACATACTTAGTACATTCCATGTACTAACACATACTTCTTTGCCTATATGATCTAACCATCTAGAGACAGACGACGAGGTGACTATTCCATTTCGTGGTTAGATCCTGATTCCAAGCTTGAAGATTTGTTGTTGAGTTCCCATGCTTCAGAAACAAGCCCATTTATGATGTTTATATATGTTGAGACTTTATCATTTTCTTTTGATGTATATCTTGAGGGTGAGCTAGTAAGCTATGTTCTACACCTCGCCAAGATCTATGATGTAGAGGCATGTTTTGGACGTAAGGGATGTATATTTCCCTATGAGAAACTATGATGTTCTTAGTTTTATGCATTCTGCTTGCTTATTCTCTTATGTATGCTTATTTTACCTTATGAATGCTTATGATATGAACACGAGGCTTGGATGGGATGCCTTCGGATGTTGCATTCATCATGTCACGACTAGGCCCTAGGTCCGGGTTGTGACAAGATGGAAATTTGAGTTAAAGTTGATTAAGGCTTGATTTTCATCAACATTTTAAGTTCGGATGCTTGGATTGAATTTTCATCATTTTTTTATTGAGAAGGTGATTTTAGCTCTAGAATGAGCCTTAGTATCATTTTAAGATGTCTTGAGAGTGTTTTTTTATTTTTAATGTCTTAAGTTGTTCTAGTTGTGACTAATTAGATTTTAGGTCAAAGAGACTTCAAATTTGATTTTTGACAATTCTAGTGAGTCTGGAATGTCAAATTTAGTAGGGTTGCATATATGGTTTGTATTTACGGGATTCCAAACGAATATCAAGGGTTGGTTTTGAGTTTTGATGTTGCTTGATAATCTAATTTTTGTTCTGGTGTCTCAATTTTCATGACTGCAAAAGGGTTTTTGTTTTCGCAAACCATTGCTTTAGAGAATGCCCTTCGCTTTCATAAAGTCATCGCCTTAATGGCTCCACGATAAGTGTTGCTACCAAAGCACACACAAGTGTATGCGGTCAAACCAAGTAATATAGTGGTTCATTTTAGAAATCGGATGTCGAACCCACAGGGACTTGTCGATTAATTATTTACTAAGTTATATTAATTTTAATTATTTATTTAAGCGGTGAACAATTAATCAAGATAAGAGATATTTTTACACAATCAATCAATGAATCAATCCATTATTATGATTTAGCTAATAATCATATTTAGTAGCAACATCTTCCGAATTCAAGGTAGATAATAAATTTATCCTAATGTTGGCTAGACGAAATAATAAGCATAAGAATATGAGAACAACTAATATGATAAATAAATATTTCAAATTAATAATGACTAAACAATCATCTTATTAGCTACCATAGTCTTAGAGCGAGAAGTTTAACTCCACATAGACATGGAGCAATTACCACATATCATTCAAAGTTAATTGTAAAAATAAATAATACTGGAGAAGGAAAGATGAAACCAAAATTCTCCGGTCTCTACGACGACTCTTATCTCTCTCTAGGTAAATTTTTTTATAAAAATTAATTTTATGAAATATTTATAGGTATAGGAAAAATCTCAAATAAAATAATTGAGTCCAAAATAAATTGAAAAATTCAAAACCCAAAGAAATTGGGTCTTCATGAGTGTGAGTGCGCTACAGTAATCGCTCGCCAATTCAGTTGCAGGTGAATTTGCAAACTTGCCAAGCACTTATACGTATATAATAATATATATTATTATATTTAGTTTAATCCAGTAAGCTGTCTACTTGATTTTTCTTCTGTAATCTTCCTTTTTTAATTCGTTTGGTTTCTAATTTCTTCATCTTTGAGTCAATTTAATCCTACAAATAAAATACACTATTTAGCACAATTCGTAAAATTTATGCTCAAAATGGATAAATAAAAGTATTAAATATGAGGCAATTAATGACTACAAATATATATTTTTGGCCTAACATCATCAAGATCCTTCTGTTGCTTTCACGGAGACTGCCTTTTGAGCAAGACTCGCGCAACATATGAGACTAATATTTTGGATTGTACTTGAGAAGTATCCCTCATTTGCCATTTTTGAACTTGAGGAGCTCGTGGAAGGTGATTTTTGAAGTGAATTTCTAGTGTAACTCATTGGGTAAGTGGTTTTGACTTTGAACCTTCATTATCCATTTATTATTATTTTATTTAAACCTCTAAATTCCAATTTTGAACTTCAAATTTTGAGGATTCTTCCATGAACATGAGTTTTGAAGAATTGAGAATTTTGAAATGAATTCAATCCCATTTTTGAAATAATTTTCACTGGTGATCTCCAAATATTTCGAGCATCATGATTTTGTATTAATTCTTAATTTTATCTTTAATTTTGCAGAAAGGGATTTATGATTTATTTTGGTTTCGACTTCCAAATATAATAATTGTAGTGTTGTTAGTCTTGAAATTTGATTGTGAATCATTGTTTGAATATATTGTAGTGTTTCAGGTACTATTAAGAAGGTAAAAACTCAAGTGTTGAAATAATTGTTTGATTTTGTTGAGACAAATGAATTTCTAAATCTTTGTTGAGACTATTGAATCTTGTATTTCCTTCCTTATGTGTTGAGGAGCAATAAAAATATAGATGTAGGTTGAATTATTTATGACATGAATCTAATAAATTATGGGAGGTAATAAAATGATATGATTGTATGTGACAACTTGATTGACATTGAGAAACAAGCTTGTGGAATTGAAAGATCTTGATGATCATGTTAATGAAATTGTTGAGAAATTTTTATGAAAATATTGATTAAATTGTGAAATGAAATATTGATTCATTGTTGAGTATCATGAATGATGATGATAAATCGATTATTGAAAGAAATTAAATAATGATGTTGAACTTATCCTTGAAGGATTCGATTGATTATGATGATTCTACTATTGAAATAATGATTTACTTCATTTATTTGAATGATGTTTGTATGTATCACGTTGACTCATTACATATATTCATGTACTATTTGAAAGTGCCTATCTGTCTTGATTGAAATATTGATTGAGTTCCATTGTTTGATGAAAATCAATAAAAAATAGTTCTAACTAAAATGAGCAAGCTAATGAGTATTCGAGCAAAGGTCTTTACCAGCTGGTGATGATTACTGAGGTCTCTCTTAGTAGCTAAGGTTTTTTTCAGCGACTATAGTGATTATCGAGGTCTTTTTCGGTGGCTATAATGATTATTGAGGTCTTTTTCGGTAGCTGAGGTCTCTTCCAGTATGTATATTAATTGTTGATGTTTTTTCTGGCAGTCGAGGTATCTTTCAATGGATACATGATCTATGAATGACTCCCATGGATTCCGATCTAAGTTGATCAGTGGATGTGTATCATAGGACAAACATGCATCATGATTATTTGATATTGTACTACATCATCTTGCACCTTATTTACATGTTATGATTGTGTGAAATCCTTGGAAATATATGTATTGAAGATTATATATGCTGACTTTCTCAAGTGCAGGTTGTGATTTTGGAGGTTCGAATGGTGTGGTTGGAGTACTTATGTTATTTTTTCTTTACTTGGTGTTTAGGATTTAGTTGTTGGGTACCGTGTCTTTTGCACTCATTCTTGCTTCTACACTTGTATAGGTGGTGAACTGGTCTTTCTTGATTACCTTAATCTTATTTGATCCAAACTTTTGAATTGTCCGAGAGGTAGCAACTTTTCTATTCATTGAACTCTCAAGGCTTCTTTTATATTATGTTTTATTTTATTTAAGGACTAAGACATTGAGACTTGTATTATTTCTTTTTAGTCCTATTAAATAGTGGTTTGTACATGTGATACCTGTCTTGTGATGGTTTTAGACTTGTGATTTTTGGCTATTGTTGATTTATTATTTCATAGATTTCTATTTTCATTTTATTTTCGCTTTATTATGTTATATCCTTATTTAGACTGACTTGCCTTAGTGGGTTAAGACAACTGTCATCACACTCATTTTCACATTGTGACAAATTGGTATTAGAGGCTCAGGTTCATAGGTTTCACATGTGTACAAGCCCAATTTAGTAGTCCCAAGAATCACTGTGGAGATGTCTATTGCTTATCTACGAGAGGTTATAAAGGTTGTTAAGAAAATTTTCTTTTTTTTCAATTCTTATAATACGTGGTTGTTTGCGTGAGTGCTAAGTTTTCACGTGTTCTTTTGGAAGATGGACAGGACTAGAGCATCAACTGGTAGGAGAGAAGGGAAGGCGGTCCCCGAGGATATTATTAAGACCCTAGCTGTGGACAGAGGTCAGGCTGGAGGTAAAGGGTGTGCTCAAGGAGCGACACCTGAAAAAAATTATAAGAGAGGTATTTCCTTTAAGCCTATAGCCGATCCTATAGAGGACCAGGTTCTGCCAGAGATTGGAGCTTCACCCTTGTTATAAGACACCATAATGAGGATGATTGTTATGATTGAGAGTCTTGCATAGGGTGGCAGTGCACACTGGGAGGTTCACAAACCTAGATAGGAGTTCAGGTTCTCGAGTAACACCAAGTTTCCATTGTTTACGCTCTAGTAGAGCAACCATCAGTAACTCCCAAAGTTGACACTAATACGGTGCTAGTGGTTAAGGTAAGGATGCACTATTGGCTACCTTGACTAAGGATGACCAGTGCTGCTTTGAGAGATTAAAAAAGATGGACCTATCTCAATTTGAGGGTGGGAAGGCCGAGGATTCCTGCGAGTTCCTGATCACTTGTAGGGAGTTATTAGATATTGTTGGTTTGGCAGAGGCACACAGGGTTCGATATATCACCCTTTAATTTCTTGGACCTATGAGAGAGTGGTAGAGGACTTATTAGGATTATTGCTAGTTGTATATTCCCTATGTCTTAGGAGGCATTCTCTAGTGCTTTCTATGATCAATTCGTTCATTAGAGTATGCGAGACGACAACTGCTTGACATTCGAGAGTTTGAGATAGGAGGGGCTATTAGTTACTGAGTATGAGATCTATTTCTTTCAACTGGATAGACATGCTACTACCATCATTCCAGATGAGGTCGAGAGGATTTATTAGTTTGTGAGGGGCTTGACTTATTCTATTCATCAAACTATGTTCAGATGTATATAGAGGGAGTCTCATTTTAGCCTGTGGTGAGTGACACCAAAGAGGCAAAACTGATGGACAGAGAGGAGTTTGGGGACCCCAAGAGGGCCAAAACATCTAGTTAATTCTTTGATACTTCATCTAGAGGTAGAGGGTTTTACTGAGGGGGTACTTCATCCCAACATTGAGGGCCTATTCATGCATCCTTTCCTGCATGTGGTGGTCATAGATCATCTAGTATTCAAAGGACAACTAATCGAGATGGTTATAGTATTCCCTCTAGTTCTTCTTAGCAATTCACTTTTTTGAGGTCTTCTTTTGGGTTTGGAGACTTTGTTTATTTGATTCGGTAGTGGCCTATACAGATTCATTCAGGTCCTCATCATACCTACGTAGCTGCTCAAGCCAAAGATTTAACTTCACTAATCAGGGTTCGTGCAAAGCTTAGTTCGATTGGGGTGGTCATTCTCCTAGTAGAGGTATGGGTGATTCTTTGGTTCAGAAGGGTGGTAGAGGTATGGTTCAATTAGGTGGAGGACAAAGAGCTCAATGCTATGCATTTCTAGGGAGGCTCGAGGTTAAGGCTTTGCATATGGTTATCTCAAGTATTGTTCTAGTTTGTCATTGATCAGTATTTGTGTTATTTGATCTTCGATGAACCTATGTGTCTATCTACTTTTTGTTGGGATTTGATTATTTGTGTGATCATATGTCGAGCCTTTAGTAGTGGATTAAGTGTACACTCTTGTCTTGTTTCATATGCTGGGTATGAAACTTGGGTAGATATGATTATTCTTGAGATGGTGGACTTCAATGTTATATTGGGTATGGATTATCTTCTCTCTATCATGCTATCCTTGATTGCTATGCTAAGACAATGACTGATGTGAGACTAAAAATAAATATATTTAATTATTATTTATCTCATATTTGATCTTTTATTTATTCTTTTTGAGAATAAATTTTATGAATTGTGCTAAATTGTGTATTTTATTTGTAGGATTAAATTGACTCAAAGATGAAGAAATTTGGAGCTTAAATAAATTAAAAATGAAAGATTACATAAGAAAATTCAAGCAGGCAGCTAAAATGTATATTATTATATATGCGCCCAAAATTGCAATTCAATTGCAAATTGAAGAGCTTGCCAGAAGCTGCCACGTGGCAGCTAACACGTGAATCAATAAAAATTGAAGGTACAGTGAATCCAATTTCTTTTCGATTTTGGGTTTCTCAATTTATTTTAAATTTAGTTATTTCCCTACATCTATAAATAGTCCAAAAAATAATTCTTCCACAACTAACCCAACTAACCATCTACTACTTACCCATAATTTAGATTTTAGAGTTTTATAGCTTAGAATATTTGGAAGAGCTGTCGCGGAGAGTGGAGAATTTTGGTTTATTCTTTTCATCTCTTTTTATTATTTATTTGTATTCTTGATTTTTGGAAGATTATTTAGCTATTGTTCTTGAATTTTTATGATTAACACAAGTAAGTTTATTTTTATAAATTTTAATTGTATTTTTTCCAATAATAGTGAGTAGCTAAATTTTATAACTAGGGTTGTGGGAACCATGAAGAATTAACAAAGTAAAATCTGGATAATTTGTAATTCTTGAAAGGTGTGTGTGAATGTATCAGTTATTTCTCTTTGCTTTAACTGTTTTTTAATGGAAGGCCAACGTTAGAACTCACCTAGTGTTACTTGCCGGATCAAGGAAGTAATGAATAGGAAAAGAGGTAATTAACAGGATTCGGTTGAGTTGTTCTCATCTAATCAACTGAACTGGATCAAGGGAAAGTTGTACTAGGATAAAAAGTAAGGGTTAGTAACGTCACATCACGAAGACGGATCAAGTTCCATGATGAAATTTACCTATTCGCTGGATCAAAGGTTTAGGTAAACCTAGCTTACTGTCCTACATCTACACACTGAAAAAGATTATAATTATCTGGTAATACTGAGTTAGGGAATCATGGGGAACATAATACCCTAATTACTTCTTCCACTGATTTCACAACGCTTGCACTTGATTGATTACTCTAGTCTAGGTTTACTTATTGCAAATTAAAACCCGTCAATTTTTATGACGACTATCAAATTAAATTTTTTACTATTGACAATATTTTTTCATATTCCCTGTGGGATCGACCCCGACTCACAAGTTGGGTAAATATATTGCAAACGACCATTTATATTTATTTTGAGAAGTATATTTTGGATGTTACCAGCATTCCATCTTACATCTGTACTCACAAGGTTCAACTTTCCAAGCTTTGAAAAGTCACCTTTTGATATCACGAAACTAAGATTCACGGGCCACAATCATAATCGGGATTTCGTGGAATCAAAATATCAATTTATGCGACCAGATAAAAATGATTAAAAGAGGGGTAAATTAACTTTATCCTTTATTTTCTCAACAAATTAAAAGCAATCACAAATCCTACCCCATTTCTCTTTCTCGACCTTTTTCTCCGACCACCGCACCATAATTTTCGGCCAAATTTTGGCCACCCCCATCATTGTTCCGACAAAGTACACCGGCTACTAGGACTCTTTTTTCACTCATTTATTTAGTCATAGGCTCTCCATCAAATTCTGGTATGTTCTCATAATCGAATTTCAATTTCTAACTCCAGATTCTTGATTCTTGCATCAAGTGTAGATTGAAACCCTGGTTTCTTGCCCTGTGTTATTGGGGAACTAGAACTCGAATGAGTGAATTTCCCCCTACTATTTGATTAAATTTTGGGGGTCTTTTACACTGTGTTTGAATGTTTTTCGATGCCTATTGGATAAATCAACATGTGAATAACATTGGGTACTTCAAAAGCATGTTGAAAAATCTTGTTACTGTGATGATGAAATTTATATAATTTGAATGGGCAATGGTAAAGTATTGGGGTGTGGTAATGGAAAATGGAATGAATGAGTTTGTATAGATATTATGCATTGTGTTTGTCATTCGTCTTGTTTTGGGTGGACAGTGGGAGATATATATTTTTATGATCTGGATTGAATTGTTGTGTGATGTATTGCCAAAATACAACACTTTTGATACTTAAAACTTAGGAATTTTTATATTCTCAAAGTGATGTTGGTAGATTTGATGTGTTTTTATGTTGAGTTTGTAGGATTTGGTATGATTTTGGGCAAAGTCTGCAAATTTACAGGTTGTTTGGTAACTTACGAAGTAGTCTACGGGCCGTGGATTATTCCATAAGCCGTAGGTTGATTCGTAAGTCAAATCCAGTGATGGGATGATTTTCAAAAGTTTAAACCACGAGTTGTCAGACGAGTCATAGAAGTTTTGACGAATCGTATGTGAGTTCGTAGACTAAAGATTAGAGAATATATTGAATGTTGAAGTGTTATCGGATGAGGTCACTTACGAGTCGTAGGTTTGATGATGGGTCATTGATAAGATCATGCCTGGAGGATTAATATTTTTATGAGTTTTAGAAGAAGTTAATAGATGAAATCCCCTACGGATTGGAAGTAATAATACGACCTGTAGGAAGGTTTTGTAGGTTGGAAAAAGTTTTTGGGGATTGCAAGGTACGAAGCTGTCATGACCCGGATAGGGGGCCTGGAAGTGACATGGCGAAAGAGGACCCGAAGACCCTCGATCAAGCCATCATAGCACCATTACACTCATCATCGGTTCGAAAACGCGGAAGCTAAAGCATGTAGC
>JBCEWC010016901.1:0-12825 GCA_038996855.1 Solanum aculeatissimum
TCTCGTTAATATTGAATTAAAATTTATCTTTAATGATCGAAAAGAATTGGTCATTATAAGTGTATTTATAACGACCGGAAAAAAATTTGGTTACTATAAGTGTATTTATAACGACTGGGAAACAATTTGGTCATTATAAGTGTATTTATAATGACTTGGAAAAAATTTGGTCACTATAAGTGTATTTATAACGACCGGAATTTTTTTTTGTCATTATAAATATATTTATAACGACCGGAAAAAAATTTGATCACTATAAGTATATTTAGAACTACCGAAAAAAAATTTGGTCACTATAAATGTATTTATAACGACCGAAAAAAAAATTGGTCACTATATGTGTATTTATAACGACCAAATTCATTTTCCTTCGTTAAGAAATGGTCGTTAAAAGTCTTTTTTCTTGTAGTGATTGTTATGTGTTTTAATATTTTTTAATTATAATTTGACCCGGGAAGGCCCACTGTCCATGTACTGGGGGTTGGGGTAGCTATTTTCTAGCGCACCAAAAAAATAGGCCAGATCAACTTGACGCGTCTAATTCCAAAGTCATTATGAACTAGCTCAAATGGGGTGGATCAATCCGTATTGACAACTCTATCGAAAAATTTTGATTTTTTTTTTTTTTAAATTTTTCTACTTAATTATTAAGACATGAGCGTGTGATTGTGAACATCATTTCATCTGAAAATTTTAAAAATCATGTATTCCAAATTTCCAATTTCAGTGAATATGGTCACTTCCTTGATTGCAGTATATTCGCACACTTAAAAAATTAAATAATAGTAACAAAAAATCAAATCCGAACGCACACCCCTTGCGTTGATTGTAACTAAGCATTGTCTTCTCGATCGCTTTCCAAAAAAAAATGAAGACTAAGTAAAAATTTCTTTTATTTCTCTAAAATCTTTTTTCTATGGATTGGCTAATCGAAAAGTGATACATGTTAATAAGGATTGTCGAGTAAACAAGATTTCGAGAGATTCGTTTTAGAATGGAGCCATCTAAGAGAAGGTATAACGTGAAGTCGCACCTTTAAGGATGTAATAAATAAAGATAAAAGCAATAAGAGTGATAGAGGGGTCAAGTAAGTGCAATAAACAAAAATATTTGATGATGCTATCAACGATCTTGACAGATACTTACTTTAGTGGGACCTTCTTATTGTAGTTAAGGCATCATTGTTATAGCCTATAAAGAGTCTATTTTCATACATCTACTTGTAAAGAGATTCTGAATTCCAACAATATTACTCTATTTTCAGCACTTTAATCTGCTTCTAATTTCCTGGTGTGAACCACAGCTATTTATTGCTCACTTTATTTTGATGTCTTTCCTAATTTATTATAGTAGACCTCATATAAATTACTATAAAGAATCTATTCAAAACCTAAAGAGGAAACATTTAATTTGTTTAAAGTGGCGGTGCTCAAATAAGAAAAAGATGAGATAGAGTAATAAATTAGAATTAATGAGTGGCTCTAACAGTGTAACAACAAACACAAGTTGGCATAAGTTGCTCCTCAAATTTTGCATCATAAGGATTCAAGTCGCCGATTTTCGCAAAAAATGACTTACTTACTTTTTTAATTTATTTTTAAAAAAAGATTTCTTCCTTTTTATAGTAACATTTTAATTTTAATTTTTTATATGACATATTTAATATCATAGTATTAAAGAATATTTTGATACATTTGACATAACTTTAATTTAGGACTATAAGATTAAAAAAATTTATTATTTTTTCTTAAACTTCGTGTCAAATTAAACTAGATCATTGTTTTTAAAATGAAAATATAATACTCCCTCTATTTCAAAATAATTGAATTGTTGGGAATTTTAGAATTTTCAAAATAATTGAATTGTTCACTTTTCAAGGAATATGTTGAATTATTTTTTTCAATTTTGTCCTTCTAAGGTTGAATTTTGTATTAGAAATAAATGGTGTGTTTGAAGTTTAGAAAAAGATAAAAATAAAAAAATATGATTAAATTTTATCTTTTTTTCTTAATATATGCGATATATCCCAACAATTCGTACCTTAGTGGATGTTTAATGTAACGCATCTTATAGCTGGCAGTTTTGGTGATTTCCCAACTTGCGACCGTCATCTTCTTTTACAATTTCCATGTATGAGGAATCCCATTATTTCTATATTTTTGTACTAATTACATTTTAAGAAAGTGGCCATGGCAGTGCACGCTTTTTAAATTTTTGGACATATATACTCTGACACTTTAAATTTTGTGATGTATTTAGGTTTACTAATCATAGTTTATTAGTAAATAATTATTGAATAACGAATTTGCAGATTTATTGAAGTTTTCTAATTTTATCCTTGAATACACATTCAATACAGAAATAGTAGTTAAAGTCACATGATATACCAAAGCCGCCCACAGAAAAATACGCTGTTTTTCCCTTTTCCTGCTTTAGTTTCTTCAATTCACACCTTTTTGGTCCATCCACTTAACAAAATTCATGCAAATCTTTTTTAAAATAGTAAAGAGTATTGGGAAGAGGGGAGTGTTTTGTGCCATAGTTAAAGGAGCATGAAACTACAGCTGCTTCCCCTATTCTAGTCCAATCAAGTTTTACATCGCCTCCATTTTATATTCCCTTAAATCAAAGAGTTTTTTTCTATTTTTATTAATGCTTTCAATACTACTTTCTACCTCACAACTTGTGTTTTACATTACTATGGATTGAAATTTAGATCTCATAACAAAAATATATAAAAATTTTATTATATACCAATAAGAAGGAATATATTATCAGCCAATTTAACAAAAATAAATAAATAAAAAAAATGCCTTACTTTTAAGTGAAAATAGTTTTTAACTGGTTTAAAGTGTTTGGACAAAATTAAAAAGTGCTTACAAACACTTATTTTTTAAGCCAAAATAACAAAAATAAATCATAAGTAAATAAAAAATCCAGACAAAATTATTATCTTTGTATCTAAAATAATTTATAGCTCCTTGAATAAAATTCGAGACAAGTTGATTACAAGTTTCTTTAAGAAAAATGTTTATTTTCTTATATCATATGCACAATAAAACAGTGCCACATAATTATGTGGTCTCCTTAGCTAGTTAATTATTTTTGGTTCTGACTAGTTAATGCACTGAAAGCCAGTGTTTGACCAGTCCATGACCTTCCTTCCTACCCCACAGAAAAATGTCATGGTGGAAAGAAAAAAGAATAATTTGGAAGAGATAATTGGGTTATTGAATTACAGAGTCATTCACAACTTTTACTTGGGGATATATATACTAGATACCTAGAATCTTTTGCTAAATGTGTTAGCTCCAAAATTAAAACATGGGATATCCACATTATTTTTAAATCTGGGAGTAAAATAGAGACTAGGCCCCATATTTCTTTCTATTCCTTGAATGATAACGAAAATGATGTTTCAAAAGTGAAAAACGTGGGGGGGAAAATGCAATAAAAATTTATTCATGTAATATTAAGGGACAAATTATAGTACATTTTAACCAGCATTTTTAGAGAGGTATTCTTATTGACATGAGAAAGTTTCAACTTATTGTTTTTGGAAATTTAAATTTTATTTTTAAGAGTTTCAATTTTAGCTACATGGATTACTCAATTTGACTGATGGAATTGAAAAATATCTCATTTATTATGAGCAGAATCTAGTCTCTCAGCTGTGCAAATTAAATACAGAGGATATTGATTTCATATGCATATGAAAGTATCAATTATAAAAAAATATACCAATAAAAATAATATAATGTCCAAATAAAATCATGTACTTCAAATTTGAAACCAATCTTTGACTTCATCATCAACTATCAAATATTACCGCTAGTTGAAGAGTTTCAAAGTCAAACTACTCCATTGACTATCAAAACAAGAAACTAGTCCTGGACAACCCCCAACCCACCCAATCGAGTCTTATAACGTTAGAATTTAGGAGTAAATAATAATCAACTAGCAGTGACGTTCATGCACATATCTTTGGTATTTTTCATTCAGTATTTGACTGAATTTCATGCCTCATTCACATACCACGTGTTGGTGGATAAAATTAGACCAAATTTGATGAGTAAACTGAATGGAAGGTGCTTAGAAATTCTTCAAGTTTGGTTTCTTTTTCCCTACCAACTAACATCAAAATTCCGCACGGCCTTGCTTCAACTTTCCTAGTACCTAATGGATGTTCACATTCAAAAAATCTTCTCTAATAAAACACATTATTACCCAAATACGCCTCCATCTCTGTTCCCATTTTGTGGTAGGTAGTTTTAATTCATTCTAAATATAAGATAGATATAGACTTTTTAAGACATTTCGTCAAAAGTAAATATAATATATATGTGGGGATTTTGAAACTTAGGACTTTAAACATTTATAATATTTGTTTCGTTATAAAATATCTTATTAAGAATAAAATGAAACAATAAAAAGTGTGTTATTCTTTTGAAATAGACTAAAAAGTAAAAGTGTAGAATAAATTAAAACGTGTATCTTCAGGTATTCTTCTAGTACTAGTATTTAACATGGCGGTACTATTATTATTTAGAAAACGAGATAAGTATTGAAAACATATCTAAATTCCAGTAACTTATTAATTTTGCCCCTGAACTGTTGATAGCCTTAAAAACACTCATGTACTTGACTAACTAAATTTAGAGACTCCTGATTTGCCGCATGACATAGCAATTAGCCTCAAGCTCTTGTAGGAATATGGAGCTATTAATAAAAAAACTGAGAAAAGTGTTGGAAACACCCCTAAACTTGACGAGAATTCAGAGATGTATTTTACTCATGTTGAAAGGAAGGGGTGTAATTGACTATTTGCAAAATAATCAATAATTTACAAGATGAAACTAATAGTTCACGGTGAATTTTGGAATGTTTTTATATTTAAAAGTAAGTTTCCTTTTTGTTGAACTATGATTTTACCACAACATGTTGTGATATTTAATTTGACAATTTTATTTTGAAGTTTTAAAATATTTTTAAAAATACTTGCGTATGCTATCGTACTTACAAGCAACTTTTCTCAATTGGTGGAGGGAATATTTACTACTGAACTACGTCGATAATTGGCGTTCAACTTCAAAGGATAAGCATGTGCCTTTTGAATGTTTATCTTATTCAACTCTCACGATAAACCTAACAAGTTGGTCAATTCCCAAGTCTAATAAAAGGTAAGAACAAGTAAATAGTGTAAAAAAAATTAGGATTCATGCACATACATCCGATTGTGATTGCTTGTATTTGATTCAATTTTGACCAAATTACATGTTTCCCTCACACATCACATGTTATAAAATTGGAATTCTTAGTTGGAGGGGTCAGAATACGACACATTGACATACTAAAATCTAAAACCAAACTGATAGGAAAGTGCATGGAAACAGAGTCACGGAAACTTCAAAATCGCGCACAGTCGCTAACTTCCCAAATAGCCGACAATAAAATTACTGTCGCAACAAAAACGTGCCATAATATCAGTGGTCATTAAGCAAAGGATCGTCATTGATCGTACTATTAAGAATAGGGTGTGTTTTATCCTATACTCCTTGATCGATTTTATATGTCATCTTTTGTGATTGCATTTGCATTAAGAAAAAAATAATTTTATTATTTTATCGTTATTTAATATTCATTAATTACTCTTTTAGTTCTTCTAGTTGATATATATATATATATTTTCAAAGCTCATTAACTAATAAAAACAATGTCATTTATGCATTGATTTTATAAAATGACATGTAAATTTTTTTTTAGAGAAAGTAGTTATTTGACAGAAATATTCACTATTCAGGAAAAACTGAACAAAATTAGAATCAAGTGTAAAATGGTAGTAATCAACGTAGGAACAGATTAATAACAAAATAAGAAACTAAGCTCTGTGTAACTGTACATTTTGGTGAGTTTGAATCCATCGTCGTCATATAGAAATTCATGTATCTATTCTGTACAAAAAATTGAACGAATTGGCGTAGCCTAATCACTAAATTGGCTAGCAAAATTTTTCAGAAATCTGAATCTAACTAAGGCTCATTTATGACTAATTTTTTTTAACTATAAGATTGGCATCATCTAACGTTGACCCAATCATCGTCAGCAGTAGACCAATTAGATTCAGGTCCACGTTCATCCACTAATCCCCGCAGCCTCTCCGACCATGAACCGTCGCTGAAGTTCATTGATTCTTGAAACGCCGGCGAGGGTAGTGATGTAATTGAACATGTTACTGTTGATTCAGCGGAGTCATTAGATACCCAATCTGGAAAATCAAATGGACACCTTGGAGATGTTGAAGGGGTTCCACTGCAACATCTTTCGTCATTCAATGTAACAGTATCATCTTGATCAGCAACAAACGGATGTTTTAGAAGCATCTCAGCCGTCCATCTCTTTCTTGGGTCTTTCACGAAGCATTTTCCAAGAAAATCTTTTGCTTCTTCCGATAATTTTTCAGGAATTTCAGGAAATTGATCACACAATCCAATTGTCATCAACAATTTAGTAATATCTGAACATCTCCACACTGGATTACCAGTTGCCATTTCCGCTACCACACAGCCAAGTGCCCAGATATCAGCCGGAGTGTCCTGTTCGCCTCCGGTCACCATTTCCGGTGACATGTACAGTGGAGTACCCCTCAATTCGCATCGCAATTTATGATCTTTCGTTGATTCAGCCCTCTTTGCCAATCCGAAATCAGCGATTTTTACTTGACCATTTTCCCCTAAAAGAATGTTGGGAAGCTTAATGTCACAGTGAACATAGCCACTCTTGTGGATATAATGAATTCCTCTGAGCAAGCCCTTGGTGTACCTCCTGACTTCAAATTCCGGCAACCTATGATCACTGGAATTCTTTAATTTATCCGACAAAGCACCCCCAGAAGCATACTCTAATAAGACATTGTACAACTTTTCACCATTTTCATAAGTGTAACTGTCACCAAAACAATTGATGATTTGTGGGCATTCCTTAAGTTCATCCAAGATGATCTTCTCGTTCATCAGAGTAGCTGAGGTGAAAGCTGAAGAAGACTTAACCACCATTGACGGACAAAACAGAGTACTCTGGTATCTGGGTATTGCAAAGCTAACTTTTCCAAAGCTTCCATGGCCTACTGTTTCACCTCTAACCCAATCCATTTTTTGTTTGTTTAAGCTGAAATTTGGTAACTTTAGGTTTTTTTTTTTCCCTGTTAGAAGAAAAGGGAGAAGAGAACTTGCAATGAGCTCTATTTTACGAAGCTGACTTGTATATATAGCGTGTGGGGATTATAGTTTTTCTTTCAATTTTCTGAATTCATATTTGATGGCTGTATATTAAATGAATTAATGTTCACACAAGTAGTGACGCAGACATGTGCGTATTGAGTTTTTTTTATTAGTCAAGTTGTACAAAAGAAAAGATTAAATTAAAATAAAAATGCGCACGTGATTGTTCAAAAGATATTTCTACCCAATTTGGGTTTCTAACACCGTTCATTATTTTTAGAACCGTCCACTCAATCAAACCTTGATATTTTTTAAAAATAAATAAATAAATTACACATTGCTAATCAAACTAAGATTTTTCATGTTATATGTCAAGGAAATTCGAGATTAGTTCAAAATTTCATGTTATATGATAAGTTACTAGTGTATACTCCCACAGTCCGATTTAAAATGAAACAATTGAATTCGGGCAAAAAAAAAAAAGTTAAAATATATATTTGATAATTACATAAAAATAATATAAATTATAATAACTAATAATTTTAAAATATTTGAAAAGATATATAAAAAAATTATTATTAAAAATAATTTGATTGATTCTCAAAATTTTAAATGTATCATAAATTAAGACGGAAAAAATATTTTATTTTAATATTTGTTTATTATTTGGTGCAAGAATTTCAGAACACGTGATTATTTAGGTGAATGGAACTTTTTGTCTCTTTTATACGTGTTCGTATGAGAAATCCCTCGAATGGCTACTCTATCTTGTAATTATTTAATTCATATTAATAATCATGCCCAACATTTAGCATCACGTTTTATACATCTTAATCAGCACTGCAAGTTTCATTAGACAAATTATAATCCCCCAAATCCCATCATTAAAAGAGTTTAAATTTGTTAAATGTAACCTTTGAATAATAAGAAGATTAGTTCCGACTAATTATCACTAGGTAAAGCCTTTTTAGGTTATTTAAAAGGTAGCAACATGTGTTTGCATATGAATAAGTGAAATTAGTAACCTGCGTCGATCGTGTAAAAAAGGTTGACAATGCTAGCAAGTACCTTTATAAGTATATATACAAGCTTTACATGTGAAACAAAACGTATAAATTCTTTGATTTGTAATGGCTAGGCTTTGGAGTGAATGGATGAAATGTCTAGTCAATATCCAACATACTTCCCCCATCTACACCTACACACACACACACACTCTTTCCCAACCGACAATTCATATCTTATTGGAAGCATAAGGTAACCGACAGCTTTATATTCATTGCTTAACCATAATTTAACCTCTTGTTTAAGTATTCGCTAATGATATTTTTGATCCGAACATCTCTTGTAAAATAATTGTTAGATATTTGTGTGACTCAGATTCATTTCATAAGAGTAAAAGGAGAATTTTAAAGATAAATTATTTCTAGTTATTGTACGGTGACATTTCTTGGGGGACTGACTAAAAAAGAAAGGGTATCACATTAAAATGGGACAGAGTGAGTATCATTTTTAATTAATAAAATGGGTAATTCACTGAAGGAGTCACTTAATCATTGCTAATTAAGTAATTACTAGTATTATGCATAATTAGTAAATGTATACTGACGACAGAGGTTCAAGATTTTGTTCACACTTGATGGATCACGGTTGGTCAAATGTTTCCTTTACATGATTTGTCAAAGTGAAGAATATAGTAGCACAACTTGTGAACGAAAAATAGTTTAATTTAATTTGCTCGTGTTCAATATTATGTAACTTAGTATAGTTCACGCTTTTCACAATTATAATCTAAATTTCTTCGCACATTTGTAAACCAATTAAATTAATTAAGCTTAATGTAAAAGTCAAAAATTGTATCACATATACTATAATTTTAGATTGACTAACACTTGTATTGAATTTGTATAATTTCCGGATTTAAAATGATCATGTCTTAGATGATATAGTTAAATTTCTTTTTTTGGTGGAAATTATGTCAGTTATTACTCCCTTAGTCTCATTTTATATGACACTGGTTGACTTGACATGGTATTTAAGAAAAGAAGGAAGACTTTTGATACTTGTGGTCTAAAAATCATCCGCAAATATTTGTGTGGTTGAAAATCATTTCATTAAGGATAAAAAGTGAATTTCAAAGTTAAATTGTTTCTAATTCTAGTAAGATGACATTCTTTATAAGACTGAATAAAAATAAAAAGGTGTCACATAAAATGAACGAAAAAGCAATACATATGATCAAGGCAAAAGAAAACCTCACAAATAAGAAAGAAGAAATTAAAAGAGAGGTTATGGATCTAGTACACTCAAATCATGTGGTAGGATATATTAATTGCTAAAAGTTAAGGACAATTTAGGCAGGAAGAAGATGCAAATTGTCTGATCAAACAAAAGAAATTGGGACATGCTGTCCTTGATGAAAAGAAAGGTAAAGTACCCGTGCATTCTTTGCCAAACATTTGAATGGAGATACCAATTTGGTGGGGTTTGTTTTAGAGATTGTGAAAAAGTTTTATGTGAACACATCATATCTCAGCCATGTTTCATGTGGAATAACTATCACACTCATCACATGAGAATCCAAGGTTACCAACTATTTGGCTAATAACATGTAAAAGTTATCACATTATAATCAAAAACTTGTAATTTATTAATTTGTAACTTGTATAAAACGAGAAAATGCTAAGGGTGTTGTGTATAATCAAGAATGGAATACGAGTGTATGGGGTTCATTCTAATCTCTTTCACCAGTAAATTAATTGTGTATAAAAAGGATATAAGTATTTTGTATATACAATAGATGTTAATTTCCTATGAAAAAAGTTAGCTTTAAGTTTTCTTATAGTTATTTTAATATTTAAAATTTTCTTACCAAAAATCTTGATTCTGTAGCGGAATAAATGAAAAAGGCATAAAGAAAGAATTGTGAGCTTTGCGGCAAAAACACCTGATTTTGCGCAAGGCTTCTCGTCTTGCCGGTCATTGTCGGTTTGGAAATGGTGCTGAAGGCAGACGGGAAGGAAAAAGGGCTCAATTTGATGCCTTGACAAAAATGAAGGGAAACCAATTATATATTCTGTTGAGGATAAGAAACCAGATTTCTTAGCTAGCCTTTTGATTTACCCATCCAATTGATATTGGCCTTGTTTTTATTTAGATTGACATAACTTTAGACATGTCTTCTATAATAAAAAAGAAAAAAAATAGTCTGATGCTATGTGGAGGGTCTGGACTCTAGAGAAGATCCGATCACAAGGACATATTATGGCAGTCTTAACTTGCATTTTTGTTAGAGGTTGATGTCTTTTATAGTCTTTAGTGAAGATTTTCTTGCTTCAGTTTTAAATTTTTCTATCTTTAATGACTTGGTGGAAAAAATAATTTAACTTGAGGAATTTTGTTAATACAAAATAAATATAGGTGATTTTAGTAGATAGTTAACTATTTTCTCCGTTCCCATTTATTTGTCCGGATTACTCAAAATTTTAGCTATCTCATCTTAAACATAAGAAATATTCTTATGTGGAACAGGGGAGTGTTTTATTCCATAGTTAAAGGAGGATGAACCTACTTTATCACCTACAGCTGATTTCACTATTCTGGGTCAAACCAAAAAATTACGTATTCCTACTATAAGCTTATATTAAATAAGATGAAAAATTAAAACATGGATGATGGGACATAAGTTCTACTGTTAAAATAGAGATAAATAATATTCTGGATAGAGACAAATTAAAACGTTGCGTACACAATAAAAAATCATGTTATGGAACATTAGCCAAAATTTAACTGAGGGTGCCATCTTAATTGAAGTGAAAAGAGGTGAGTTCATGCATGTATATATCTTTAATTCTATTTGATTGAATATTGAATAAATTCCATTCCTCACATATCACATGTTAAATTTACTATTCCTAACTTTGGTTCAATTAATTTCCCCAAAATTTGAAAGATCATCTTAAAAACACATGCAAAAATAAAGTGGCCACTGCCATTTAGCAACACCCTAGATTAAAACTATAGTCCGTTTTACAAAGCTTAATTATTATTCTACTCCCTCTCTCCATCTTTACTTGACCCTTATACTATTTTAGGATGTCCAACAATTCTTGTCCAGTTTATGAAATCAAGAGATAATTTTACACTTAGTTCCTAATTTACCCTTGTCATTAATTATAGTTATTGCCCTATTACATTTTTCAATACATTGTATTAATTATATTCAAAGGGTGATTTGGTAAAATTACCCCTATCATTTACTACTTCTTAATCTCTGTGCCAAGTCAATAGGGGCCAAGTAAAGTTGGACGGAGGGAGTAGTATTTAAACAATCCTACTCCTTTTGACTACAATTTATTAACTACTTCCTGCACTGAATTGGAGACATATTCAAAATTTATACTTGGATACATTCAATTTCGATTTGTTTTCTTACTACTGAAGCTATTGCACTTCTCTAATTATTGGTTCAAAATTTAATAGTTATCATAATTTACTGTGTTTTTTTAAAAAAAGTGTGTGTGTACACCTTGTAAATTATAGGAATTCAGAATGTGTTCGGTACAGAAAAATGTTTTTTAGACTTTAGGGGTCGTTTGGTGTGAGAGATAAAAATAAATAGTCATGGGATGATAAAATAATGAATCGATAAATTTTTGGCATCTTGTTTGGTTGCTAAGTTTGGGATAACTTATCCCACTATTTATACCATAGTGATAGGATAAGTTATCTCATATACATGGTGGGATAATTTATCTTAGCATAATTAATCTTGGGATAAGTTGTTCATACCTGATATCCATGAAAAGAGAAATTATTAGTGGTTTGATTTTAGGGGTGACAAAGTGACGGGTTGAGTGAAATTTAGACAGATCATAATGGTCAAGAATCATTTCAATTCAAATTTATTCGGCTCAAAATGTGTTGGGTCAAAATGAATTATAAAAAGGGTCAAGACCTAACCCAACGCAATATTTAGTAAATTTTACATATTTTAATTATTTATTAATGATATTTTAGTAATTAACAAACTTTTCTTCTTTGTTATCACTATATATAGCATATCTACTCTTTTTTTAAAAATTAAAAATATTTTGATTTTTTTTCGGAGTCAATTTGAGTTATATATCAATTCAATTTCTAATTGATTGAAATGAGTTATATTTATAATAAGCTAAGTCAATAAATAAATAAAGTAATAACTCCAAACTTAAATGAATTGAATTTGGGTGCTAAGCAAATATTTCCCAGAAATGTACATAGACCAAAAAGGGTCAGTTCGGCGAATGTAAATTTGTGCTCAGCGGACCCCATGGCCCATGTTACGTTGAAGGCACATGGACTAGGAGCCTTGTTTGATTGAGCTACCTTTTTAAGAAAATCAAATCCTCCTTAAAGATAAACCTCTAAGAAAAGTTGAGTTTATCTAGATTGTGTGCTAGACTAGGTTGACACAGCAAATCCACCCTGGTCAACATTATTTATAACAAATAAAAGATTGTTATAAAACCAAATCTCAAATTAACTAGAATAACAAAAACATAAGAAGAGGAGAATAATCTCAAATATATTTCTAATTCTTCTACTACATTAAAGGAGCAAATGACTC
>JBCEWC010016902.1:0-12823 GCA_038996855.1 Solanum aculeatissimum
GACCTTAGGATGCCTAAAAGGGGCCTAGGGATTAATTAAATTATGAAAATACCATTAATGAAATGGATAATTAACTGAAACACAGTGCTACATGGTTGAGATACAGTGACCGTCTATAGGCACACTGGCCGTACAACTGCCCGTGTGGCATTACTTGGCCAAGCTTTCAACACGAACTCTCGGGAGACTTTCTTTAACACTTCATGAAGGGGTATCACGAGCTGTGTGGCTTCACACGGACTGTGTACTGGTCCGTGGAGCCACACTTGGCCCAAATATCAACCCACACCTAGGCCAACTTACTGTCCCACTTGACGGACCATCCACACGAACCGTTTGAGGTCTCACGGACCGTGAGGTGATCCGTGAGACTTCACTTGGTCTATGGGTGGGGTCCTGGCCACCCCGAACTCACTGGAACCACCCCTACACTGACCGGGGACCCTCACATGGACCTTGGACCCTCACATGGTCCGTGGTCCTAGCCTTGGGCCATTTTCAGTGACTATTCCCAGCGTCTTTCAAATTTCAGGCAGTCTCATTATTTTGGCCATAACTTCCTCATACAAACTCTGAATTGAGTGAAACCAGTTGCATCGAAGATAACGCAAAGATCTTCAATTTGATATCCAGTATGCCACATGGTTAAACCTGTATCAAAATTTATGTCTCCTCAAAGTATAGTCCAAACGACCTCTCTAGGCCACCAAAATGTCCATTTTGCGTTCGACCACTTAAACTCAACTCGTTACTACCAAAATTCAACCATGACCAGTATAACATCATACAAGACCAACCATAAGGAGTTTTTAAATATTTTTGAGTCGTTACATATAAAAACCTATTTATAATGTCTAAAATATAAAACAATTCAAACTAGGAAAACTGGGTTGGAGCGTTCTACAAGGAACTTCTACGGGCCAAAT
This sequence comes from Solanum aculeatissimum, assembly GCA_038996855.1. Lineage (NCBI taxonomy): Eukaryota > Viridiplantae > Streptophyta > Magnoliopsida > Solanales > Solanaceae > Solanum > Solanum aculeatissimum. The sequence goes on from JBCEWC010016902.1 coordinate 927, forward strand.
AATGTTCCACAGCCCATAGTCGGGGTTTTGTAGACTGTATTTTGTACTACTTGAGCATCTTTTACAAGACACATCTATAGGTTGTATAAGATTCTACGGCCCATGAAGGGCTTCGTTTGTAAACTTTTCACAAAATTTCTAATTTCTGATCCTCAGGGCATGACTTCAACTCTACGACTCATAGATTGCTTTATGGATCATCTGCGCACTCGTAGAATCTTATTCAGAACATAACCCTTCATTGGAATTTGTTATGGACCCACTTCTACGACCCGTGAAATCTTCCACGACCGGTAAAGGATTTCGTGGATCACCAAAAACTGCACTTTCAGCACACTTTTCCAAAAAATCATGTCAACCCCGTAATCTTGTAAAACAAACATAAAAACACATCAAATCTACTAACATCACTTTGAGAACACACAAAAATTCAAGTTTTAAGCATTAAAAGTGTTGTATTTTGACAACACATCAGGGTCTAAAGGACTTTTCTCTATAAAAGTTGAAACATAGCATAAAGAATCCATAGTGTAGTATCCTAACAACACCTCTAAGCATGAATAGGACGAGGGCCAAGACAATTCCAAGGTTCACCTTCAACATAGAATATAAAGTACTAGTGTCTCAACATAAGAAAGATGGAAATCAGATCTTGTTCCAAACGTGGAGGGATCACCACTCAATAATATTTATGAATCCAAGCTAGCCACGTGGAGGAGGATGAAAAGGAGTTTTGTTCCCTACATGGTTAGATCATGTAGGCAAAAAGTACGTTGACTCATGCATAAACTACACCTCCAAATTGAGGATTAAGCGATCATTGTCAAAATGTAATACCCAACAATGGTTAGGGTCTATCCCACTATGAATAAGGTCTAGACATGGAGTAATTATGAGCAATCAGGTTGAATTAATCAACTTATGAAAAGGGGGTTGTAAAAAGTAATAACAAACCTAAACTATAGAAATTAGTCAAGTGAATTTTTTTTGAAATCAGTGAGAGAAGTAACTAGGGTATTGTATTACCTATAAATTCCTAACTCAGTACAACCAGATAATCATAACCCTTTCTAGTATGTAACATGCAAAACTGATAAGTTATGTTTACCTAACCCTTTGATCTAAGTGAGAGGCAAATTTCACTATGTGATTTGATCTATCCCTGCAGTGTTACATTACTAACCCTTACAATTTGTCCTAGTACAACCATCCCATTATCAGTTCTGGTTGATTAGATGAGAGGGATCATATCGAATCCTGTTAATTTACCCATATCCCATTCTTTACCCCCTTGATCAAGTAAGTAAGAATTAGTCGAGTTCTAATGTTGGCCACCACTAAAAAGCATTCATAACGATGGAATAAATTAATACATATATGCACACTTTTTAAGAATTATGAATTATCCAAATTTTACTTTATTGGTTCTTCATAGTTCCCACAACCTTAGTTGTGGATTTAACTATGAATGTTCATTGTAGATGAAAAATCATGTTATAGAATAGCATAATTAAGCACTTACAATGATGAATTGAAGAAAAAGAAATCCAAAATATTTACAAGAAATCATGATGCTATAGATCGAATGTAAAAGCAAAAATAATCACAAGTAGTGTTCTCTGTTCGTTCTATCTCTGTTTATGTTGTGTGTCTCTCGGTATATGTCTAAAAATCCTAAAACCTATTTATAATTAGTGAAAACCAAATACAAAAAAAACTAGGAAAACTAAAATTGATAACTCAAACAGACAAGGTTATGGGTCGTACAAGGAATCATGGCCCGTACCTGGGCTTCATAGATTGCAATGCACAAAACTGTCTTCAACCTATGAACTCCTCCTACAGGCCTTGTTTTGACTTATGGACCGTGAAGGACTTTGTCTGATAACTTTTCAGAAAATCTCCCAAACGTTAATCCTCTAGGCATGATCTGGCTTATGGCTTGTCACCTGATTTACGGCCCGTGGAGGCGTTCGTCTGATAACACTTCAGTATTTCAGCATATCTTTTGGTCTTCAACCTTCCTTCGTTTAATAACACTAAAACATTTCAGCATATCTTCTGATCTTCAACATAAAACATACATACGAGCTTTCAAAACTTTTACGGCTCGTTTGACAACTCATAGCCTTAATATCTAAAATTAGCCCTTTACTAGATATGACCCACAAAACCATCATACGGCTTGTGGAATAAATCACGACCCGTAGAAGGACTCGTAAATCACCAAAAAGCTGCAATATGTAACACTTGGCCAAAAATCATCCTAATTCTTGTAATCCTATTAAATCAACATAAAAACACATCAAACCTACTAACATTCTCTTTAAGAACACATAAAATCCTAAGTTTAAAGCATCTAAAGTATTGTATTTTAGCAGCACATCAACACCCTCAACTTAAAATTGTTGCTTGTGCTCAAGTGACGGACTCAATCTACATAAGCAATACAACAATACACAGACCTCAATCTAATGGCATATATCATCTCCAAATCAATTACAGATACCTAGTGAAGCTCATCAGTGCATATATCATACAGTAATCAAACAAGCTCATGTGAATCAAGATATGACAGTGAAACTATAACAGATAAGGCAATGTAGATAAGCAGACACTCACAAAAGCAGTCTAAATTCAACAATGCAATTCAAGTGCCCTCTCTCACTCATGATGATATGTTTAAATTTAATACTTGGGACTGTAAAAATACTCACACTCACTTTGTACAATAGCATAGGCTTGCCACTATACTCATGACTATGACCTTTGACTACATGGACTAGGATCACTATAGGACTTTCTTAGATTGTAACGTAGGCTCAGGGGGCTTTGGTATGATATTTGTGGAACATAGAGACATGATGGCCCTCCTTGACACTATATTATTTCTCTATTTCTTTTCCCTACCAACACAGATATTTTTGCCACAGTGATCCCCTTTTTCTTACGTTTCACACTTTTTGGTACCTTATTCTAACTTTCAGCTCATTGCCTTTTATTTTCACAATTCTTTTTCTTTGCAACTAAAAATTTAGGCATCTTATTCATTTTCACACCCATTTTACATTCTACCCTTTTTAATTGTATTTCTACACTTCCTTTCCCATTTGCTATGTTTCCTTTGTAATAGCCACCCTCAACTTAGGCTTTTGGCCTGAGTTGAGGTGCACAATATCCAACCTTTGAACCAGGGCCACTTTTGGTAGCCTCTCTCAACTTAGGCTTTTAGCCTGAGTCATGGTGCGTAATATTCAAGGAGGGACCGAGGCAAAATTCAAGATTTCACAGACAAAAAGGGTTTGGTTACTTAGTTATTTACAAAGAAAGGGTAAATGTAAGACTCAAACATTAGGAACTGGGGATACATGATGCATTTGTTTCATCTATTTAGGCTAAGTGGACTAATATGAAAATTGGCCTAAAAGATAAATGGTCTAACAAGATAAATAAGCAGAAGAAATCAAAATACAATCCTAGAACTGCTGTCACATGTACAAGTCTTTAAATATAAATTACTCAAATGAAATACATGTTATAATATCTAGTCCTCAAATAGACAAAACATAATAGTAGAATCTTTGAAGGTCTGCTGAAAGAACAAGCAACTACCTCTCGAAAGATCCTAAGCTCGATCAAGTAAATTAGAGAGCTAGCAAGGAGGACCAGACTCACAATCTACAAAAATGTAGCAATGGGTGAGCACAAAACATGGTACTTAGCAAAATGGAACTAACCTAAAGTAAAGCAATGAAGAACACAAGTACTTCTTAACTCCCAACCACAATCCTCCGAACTACAACCCTGCACTCAGAAAAGTTCTAGCACAATATAATATACAATTCACCATAATATAGATATACTCATCGCCTGACATAACATCTCAATACACATGCATATAAATATATCCAACAGTTACTCAAGTCAAAGATACTATAAATGTGTAATCTCATAAGAAATACAATAGTAATATCAAAACAGGTATGATATGAGATGGAGTGGATGCCATGAGATGTAAAGAATGCAATGCAATGTCACATAATCGTGATGCATGTCTGTCCTACGATACACATCCAGTCAATTACATCAGACCGGAACTCATGAGGGCCACACATGGACTATGTATCCATGAACATTTCTGGCAAAGATCTCGACCAATGCTTACCCCTCTGAGAAAGACCTCGAACCCATCCAAAAATGACCTAGGACTCAATATCAGCTGATATATTACCTTGGATTGTTAGCAGAAACCTCGGCTAACATCGTCCGATAGAGACCTCGACCACCAACCCACATATTACCTTACTCATCTCTCGGTCGTAGCCATCACAAGTATCAAATACACAGATAATAGTGAATGCAATGTGCATGATCTCAATGATATCACAGGGTCAACATCATAATGATTTCAATATTATCAAATGATTAATATCAAATCAATCCACATATCAATTGTATCACAATATAAGATCTGCCTCAACCTCAATAATAATCAATTCACAAGATCATATATATATTTTACGAATTCACAATTAACCCACAAGTGAAGAAATCACTATAAGAATAAATACTCAAACCGTATCTCATGATCAAAGCCAATGATAATACAAGTCTATCCCCAAGGTACTCAATTACATGCATATAGGAGCATACAAGGTTCAGTCATGCTTAACGAAAGGTTAGAAGTCCACTTGTCTTAGATAAAGCTCGTATCAAGTCAAATCTAAAGCTTTCCTCTTCCTACAGTACTCTGAATCACTAAACTCTATTCAAAAATAGCATCACGATTAGATAACGAATCTAATGACACTAAAATTAATCAATCCGGAGCAAAAAGATAAAATGGTCAAAAATCTCATGCCAAAAAAAGTAGCTGGAATATGAAAATTAATACATGAAAATGTTTCTCAAATAATAAAAAATTCAACGGTGAAAATCATTTTGAAAATAGATTTAAAATGAAGAAATAATAAATTTAAGTTTAGGAATTAAAGTACAAAAAATTCCTAAATTTCACCATTAAAGCTTAAAATTATAAGTTAAAAATATAAATAAATTAATGGAAACAATGGAGTAGGTTGAAGAATAATTACCCAATCAATTGCCTTGAAAAATCTTGAAGAATTTCTTCAAAACAGAGCTTGGAGTGTTGAAAATGGTGAAAATGAGTTAAAAGATGACTTTTAAAAAGAACACATGATTTTACTCTCACGAACATGGAGGAATTTTCGCGAATGCGGAGGTCAAACTGACTAACACTCCGCAAATGCAAAGACCTAATCCGCAAATGCAGAGGTCACATGGTTGACCCTCCGAGAACGTGAAGGACCTCCCATGAATATGGAGGTTTGATGCTTCACGTCTCCCTGAACACGGTGACCAACTCTGCGAACGTGGAGTACAAGGCCAATTGCACCATAACAATTATTCACTAGCAATCATACAACATAAAAAATTAAGAACTAAACCCATGAGAATTCATTCAGAATTTGGTGAACACAAACCAAACATGGAACCCTACAAAAGATGATGTTTCTGGCTCAATGGAATCATCAAAATTCAAATTCAGAACCTCCTCGACCAAGAATCCAAGAAAGATCGTTCAAACTAGTTTCAGACTTAAAAACTCAAAATATTCTCGTAAGCTCTAAAAATTAATACAAAGATATTTCTAGCATTAGTTTCATCACCCAGAACCATTGTAACTAACAAAATTTTGATTTGAGATCTTGAACTCTGAATGTTGACCAAAGTCAAACCTATGATCCAAAATAAACTAAAAATACAACTTTGGTTCCAAAATCTCTATTTTAACTCCAAATTCAGTTCTGCAAGTTCACCTAGACCTGATTCAATATTTTGAAACTGTTGGAATCAACATAATTAAATTCTGACACTCAAAACACAAAATAACCTCAAAACTTAAAATTCCCAAATTTAAGCCTTTAAAACTCATACTTTAGAAAAACTCTATCTTTTTTATAAGATTTTAAAAAACTGACTTTTAGACTCAACTAAAAATGATCCATGACAACTTTCAGAAAGGACAAAATGATAATTTAGTCAAAAATACCAAAAATAACCTTCAAGGTCATTACAGAATGCCTTAGGAGCATGATAACCAAAAAGTTAAATTCCTAGGTCATGAAATGATGTTCTTAGGTCATAAAAATGTTGACTTTGGACTATGACGCCTTAGGAGTATAATATGATCTTTTTTTAATGTAATTTTTTAGGCCAATGCAAATTCAAGTTTTCGGGCATAATGTAATACAATTTTTGGGCCAATGCAATTTTTTGGGAACAATGTGATTATGGTAAGCCATGTAATTTTATCCAAATGGAGGCAATGCGATTTCAGTAGGTCATACACGATTTTGAAAGAAGGCAATACAATTTAAGTAAGCCAAAGTACAATTTCAATAGGCCATGTAATTTTGATGCAATTTCAGTAGGCTATATGCAAAATGCGATTTTAGTAGGCCATGCAATTTTGATGCAATTTCAGTAGGACATATGCAAAATGCGATTTCAGTAGGCAATGCAATTTTCAATGCAATGTCAGTAGGCCAAACAATTTTCAATGATTTTCAGTGGGCCAAATTTAAATTCAATTTCTTATAAAAAATTTATTCAATTTTAGTAGGCCAATGCAAAATGCAATTTTGGTAGGCCAATGCGAAAAATGCAATTTCATACAAATTTGGTCGGCCAAATGCAATGCCAAGTTTCATGCAATTTTGGTAGGCTAAATGCAAATTCAATTTCATGAAAATTTTGTGCAATTTTAGTAGGTCAAATGCAAATTCAATTTCATGCAATTTTTATTCAATTTTGGTATGCCAAATGCAACTTCAATTTCATGCAAAGTTTGTACAATTTTAGTAGGCCAAATACAAATTCAATTTCATGCCAATTTTCATCCAACTTTAATAGGTGAATGCAGTTTCAGTAAGCAATGAAAAGTAGGTCGAGATCAAACGAAATAAGATACTTTAACCTTCGTCCATTATAAAAAAAGTTACGATTGCTTGCATGATATGAAGAGGTCACTCCTAGCATGTATACCTGCCTTTTACACATTCAAAGAAAAATCATTAGTTTGTAAAAAGGGAGATTGATCTGTAGCTCTGCCTCGACCTGCACGTTTTGTTCTGAGTGTAATATTATCAAAAAATTTTAGTACCACTTAAAAATGTTATGCCCCAGTGTAAAAAGTTTGATTGCTTGATGCTCCCCTGCGTATGAAAACTACTCTTCATGAATTTTTGAGTCCCTCTCAAAACTTTTACCTCAATTTCTATGATTCGATAAGAAATATGCTCTTTTAGAAGAATTTTTGAGTTCCTCTAAAAATTTATGTCCCAGTTCATGATCAAAACGGGAAATAGAGATTTTTATTAACCGAACTCCATAGGAGCACCTACGTCTTAAATGGGAATCAGGTCTGACGTAGTTCCAATTACAAAGTGAAAGAGCATTAAATAAATAACACTTGAAATGATAGGCTCATGCTAGATTTCTTAATTTATTCTACTAGTGTATATGTTTCTCACATAGGACTCAAGCAAGATAACCTTTTCCTCAGACGACACAAGTCATGATTAGATTTCACTTTATTAGTATTCAACATACTCATTGGTGATTTAGAAGTGGATTATTGGATGTATTCGACATAGAATCCTTCAAATGTATGACTTTAGTGTCAATCAAGTCTTGAAGCTTATCCTTCAAAGCGAAAAATACATCAGTGGTGTGTCCCTTCATTCCTAAGTGATATGCACCAACTTTATTTGGATCATACCATTTATATTTAGTGTCTGAATTCAAATCATGAATAAGGGTGATATAACCAACCTCTTTCAATCTTTTATAGAGTTGGGATATGGGTTCGTCTAAAGGAGAATATCTTTTGATGGGTTTTGTTTCAAAGTTGGGACAATTTTTATAATTTGGTCACCGAGGGAGGTGGAGGTAGAGGTGTTGGAAAGTATTCTAATTGGGTATGATAAACGGGATATATGGTATGTTGAAATTGTAGGAGAGAAGTTTGATAGGGAGTAAATGGTGGATAAAAGGGAAGAGGTGCGGGGTATGGTGATGTAGGGTTGTGAGGGAGTAGTGGAGTCATATTTGGTGTCTTGTAGGAGCTTTATGTGCCATCATTACTAAACCCAGTTCTTTCTTCTTTTGATTGTTTTGCATACCTCCAAACTGCAAGGCTTTGTTAGTAGCTTGTGAGGCCTCTAGATTTATAATGGTGCCATTTTTATGCCTTATTCAATTATTTCACCAAACTTGATGATGTTGGCGAAACTCTTTTCTGCCACAAATATCATCCTATCATAATACTAAGGCTCTTGGGAACAAATAAAATAATCCTTTATTTGAGATTCATCCATTGGAGGTTCAACTCTAGCAATTTTAGACCTCCATCTTATAATATAATCTCGAAATGACTCACTCAACTTCTTCTTTAGGTTTTGAATATAGAACCAGTTTAGTGCATTCTCAATGTTGAACCCAAACCTATCCATGAAATCAGAAGCTAAATCCTTCCATCTTGTCCACTTCCATGAGTCTTTCTCTATATTCCATGTTAGAGCTTCACTTGTGAGGCTTTTTATGAACAACTTCATTCTAATCTTTTCATTCTTTCCAACTCCTACCAATTTATCACAATACATACGTAGATGAGCCTTGGGATCTCCAATATCATTATATAATTCAAATTTTAGAGGTTTGTATCCCTCGGGTAACTCAACATCTGGGTGCATGCACAAATCTTCATAGCTCAAACCAAGTACTCCTTTACTTTTTTTCTACATGTTGCACTCGATTGGTAAACCTATCCAATTTATTGGTCAGGGATTTAATTAGCATATCCTTTTGGGAGGATTCTGATTCATGAAAGTTATGGGTAAAGGGAGTAGTCTCAACATATACAGGATTATGAGCATGAGTTCCAAAGTCTTGGGTATATAAGATGATGGCATTGGACTTAGGAGGCATATCTTAAATATGGTAGGATTGTTTGGAGGCAATGTTGGCTCATAAGTGCTTAATTGATATGGATTTTGATGACTGCAATTTGGGAATTGGGTTCTTGAGGGTCGTATATAAGCAGAGTTAGATTAGATTTGGGAGGTCGAATGAATTGGTGGAAGATGATTTGGGAGGGTGGTTTGAGTTATAGTAATTGGGTCATCTATGTAACACTCCCAAATTTATTCCACTTAGTTTGAGTAGATACCTAGAGAAAACTGAGGAAAATGACTCAAAATATTCATTGGAAGAAAACCACTAAGGGTCATCTATGGCCCATAGATGTGACATCGTAGTTACCCCTGTGACATAGTAAAATTATTCTAATTCTAAGGCCCATGTACGAGTCCTTCTATGGATCGTACTCCAGTCCATGAGCGATAGAATGGGTTTTGTGATTTGAGGTTTTGAAAAAAAACTTTTTGGATCTTAAACCACGAGTTACCAAGATGACCCATCACTCAATCTATGACCCATAGAAAGGGGTTTCACTGCTCCCAGGTCTAATTTCCAGTAACTCAATTTTTAGACACCCCCACCTGCGAGAGCCACTTACGGCCCATAAGGGAACCATGACCTGTAGACAGGGTTATGTGGTTCCCATTGACAATTTTAAGAGGGGTATTTTTGTCTTTTCCTACTCTTTATAATTAAAACCTATGATGTTTTGGACTTGTTTTAGGTCCTTTATCAGTATCTTAGGTTTATTATTCCTTATATATAATTATAAACCTAGAGAGCATTGAAGAAGGGAGAAAAACAAGGGTTTCGAGTTCAAGCTTGAGGATTGTCAAAGAGTTGATCGTTATTCAAAGTTCCAGGTATGTAAGGCTTTCTAAAGTGTAGGGATGAGTTCATCCACATTCCCTTTCATCTACTTGAGTTGAGTTTATGTATAAGAATTGAGTATGGAAAATCCCATTATCCTAATTTTTGAGTTACTTGCAATTATTTTGAGTCCTTATGCATATTTATGAACGAGTCAATGAGTTACATGCTAGTCATATGAAATTAGAGTATAAAATTTGCATTCAAAGCTTTGAACTTTGCATTACATCATTCTATATAACCTTTGTTGCATTGATCGGGTTGAGACCATAATTGTGATTGTCTAAGTTGAGTAAATTGAGTATGATAAAGCATTACGAGCATATTGCCTATATATGTGCATATCTAATTAGCATCTTACTTGTATTATGTGATGAGCATGATCGAATGGAGTGTAAATGACCATTTAAATTAGAGTTAGAGTCTTGATTTCATGTATGGTTGATGATCCAAATTGGTTGAGTTGTTGAGTGATTGAGTTGAGTTGATGTGATTGGAGAAAATTCAAAGAGATGAGATTTAAGTTGATTGGCATGAACATGTTTTAGTCTTTAAAGGAGAATTGAGCAACAATATAAGAGAGAGTAGGTAACTACTCTAACCCATAAACTACGTTGCCAGCGTAGGATAGTTACACCATTAATTCAAGTGACTCATGCCCCAAAAAGATGGACATTTACTTTGGATCCAAGAGATGTTTGATCGTCCCTTACCTCGACAAGTATTGGATGAGTGTGGCAACGATGTCACCTTCTTTATGCATCACAAATTTAAAGGTGGTGGGATTGGATATCGGTTAAGATAAACTCCCAAGTAAAACTTGATTGAGCATATAATGTTTAAACCGAGTTGCATAAAATTGAGTCTATTTTTCAAGCATGACTTCCTGAACTTTCATATTCATTGAGTTGACTTACAAATTGCTGAGTTGATTGTTGATGACTTACTTGTTTACTTTAGCCATTCTTACATACTCGTATATTCCATGAACTGATATCCATTTGGGCCTGCATCATTAATGATGTAGATACATGTGATAGAGGACTTCATCCAACGCCTCATTGAGGTCCAACTTCGTACTTCTAAATTTGGTGAGCCCTCCTTGCTATTCGAAGGATCCCTTTTAGTTTCATTGAGTATTTTTATTTCTTTGATATAAGGTATTCATGACCTTTCATGGTACCTTCTAGACAATAGGTAGAAGCTTCATAGACCAGATTTGGGATTGTTACGGTGGATGTTTTTTGACTGGCTTCTTTCATACTAGTCTTGATTGTTCTGAGATAGATTGTTGTTATTTATATATTGATAGTCCTTCTTGAGTATTTTCTTTTGATGTCGACTATGATGATGCCAGATGGTTCTCTTGGATAATCAACAATGGTTCTTTAAGTGTCGGTCATGCCAAAGGTACCCTCCCAGGGCATGAAAAACTTGGTATTAGAACTTAAAGTTTACGTGTCTTAAGGAGTTTATGAAGTTATGTCATGACTCGTAAGTGGGGCCTAGATGTGGCATGACGAAGGAGAACCCAAAGGTCCCTGATCAAGCCATCATAGCATCATCATTCACATCATTAGTTCGGAAGCACGGAAAGATAAACACATAACACATAATTCTTGGGGAAACGGGGCTTTGGACTCAATCTATGGGGATGTTGCCGGGAATAAGATGAGCATGAATCACATAGCATATAACAAGTATTTCTAAGGGGCGAGTAAGTAGGACTCAAGCCATGGGGGCATACCAGGTTAGGGTACTTAACATATAAGCACATTCCCAACATTCCCAAGCCCATAAACATAATCATAAGCATAATCGGAACATCATTTCCATAAACACATCCCAATAGTCATAACATCACAATAAAGCATAATACAACGTGCAAGAGTCTAACATGTCCAACATAGCCTCTACATAAGATAGAGCGGGGCCTCGATATATTCTGGGCTCACCCTCAAGTCATAAAGAAAGAAAGTAAAACAATACAAGGAAGAGGAAAGTAGATATTTCCCTTGAACAAA
>JBCEWC010016903.1:0-12822 GCA_038996855.1 Solanum aculeatissimum
ATCACACTAAGTCTATGCTATGGCTCTTTGAGCAACATGGGTGTTTACACCACTATGATTTGACAAGCATGATATGTTTGGAGCTACTCTTATGCATAAGGTATGACATGAAAGTTGTTTGACTTTTTAGCCCATGATGCATGACTATAACTATGTTTAACTCTTGTTAAGTACGCATAGGAGTATTTGAAAGTACGTTTGGCTCCCAAGCCCAAGTATGCATGTTTTGAAGTCCAAGTGTCAAGTTGCGTTTTAAAAGCATATATATGTATATGTATTCTTGTAGGATGTTGATTTAACAACAAGAGATTGAAGTCATGGTGGGCTATCTTCTCAAGGTCCATGCTCCTTTCTGTCAAACTATGTGCCTCCATAGGTATGATATATCATGTTATGTAAATCCTTCCAAAATGGAAGACCCATAAGGAAGGTGGCCATCACACTGAAATGGGAGACACTTAAGGTGTGATGTGATCTACCCTTGGCAAGTAGACACCCTCATCTTAATGCGGGGGCCTTGCATCGGGAGTTCATGTACTAGCTCGCATGAATTGTGATGTCGGTTATGATTCCATTCCCTCTATATCACGCACTATGGCATCTTATGCATCATGATTTCATGGCATATTGTTATATGGTTCCTTCTTATATTCTCTTCTATATATGTGCCCTTGCCATGTAGGTTGTTATATGCTCATGTGCATATGCATTTTCATGTTTGCATACTTAGTACTTTATTATGCTAACCCATACTCTTGTCTACATGTTCTAACCATGTAGGTGCCAGAGATGACTTTCACATTCTACCGGACGACGCTTGATCCTTGTTGAAGACGTTGCTAGTGGTGAGCCATTTTGTTCAAGGGCAATAGCCATCTTCTATCTAACTAGTTATTATGTTATTTTCTTTTACTTATGTATCGAGGGTGACCTCAAACTATGTCGAGGCCCCTCTTGATCTACGTAGAGGCTTGTTAGACAAAAATCTAAGCTCTTGTACGTTGACTTGATATGTTGAATATTTTTATTATGAAAGTTATGCTTATTAGCCTTGATTATGAGAATTGTTATTGATTATGCTTATGACATGAATGTTGGGAATTGTGATTGACTATGTGCTTATGTGGAAAGTCCCCTAATCCCGGTGTTCCCCCCAATAGCTTGAATCCCACTTACCCGTCCCCTTAGAGATAATTGCTATGTGTTAAGTGAATCAATGCTTATCCCATTTCCAACAACATCCCCATAGCTTGAGTCTAAAGCCCCGATTCCCTTAGAGTTTATGTGTTATGTGTTTAGCTTCCGCGCTTCCGAACCAATGATGTGTGTAATGATACCATGATGGCTTAATCGAGGACTTTTGGGTTCTTATTCGCCATGTCACATTTAGGCCCCTATCCGGGTCATGACAAGGTTACACAAATAATTGCTAATGAACAATTGGAATATGCAGTGATAGGTAAACTCTCCTACGGGTGGCCCGATATATAGGTGTCACGCCCTGAAAGGGTATCCTTGGTGTGACTGGCACTTGAAGAACTATTGCTGATTCCCCAAGAGAAACACTTGGCCTTATCATCACAACAATACTCAATAGCGGATGAATATTCAGAATAATCCTCAAATAGATAATTAAAACTCTATTAATATAATAGTTTCAAATGATCAATCTCTGAAAGTAAATGACAATCAACAAATCCTCTACTCACATGTCTATGAAGTCTCTATCTCTAAACAACTAGATAGTACCATGACAGGCCATGGCTACCCCAATCAAAGAAATATGTAAAATCTGCTTAGATGAAAAATAAAATAGCTCCTGCGGATAACAAGGAGGGCTCACCAATTGTAAGGATGTACTGCACTAGACCTCAACAATGCGTGGACTGGAGTCCTCTATCGCCTGTATCTGCATCATGAAATGATGTAGGTCCAAATGCATGTCAGTATATGGAATATATTGGTATGTAAAATGGCTCAGGAAAGTAAAGCTCAACTTACTCACCTCAACTCAAGTAACTCATAGCTCAGCTAAATAGATAGGCAAGTTTAAAATAAGTCATGCTTTTATAAATAGATTCAGTAGTGTTTAAGTCAGTTTTAATATTATGCTCAATCAATGTTTTCTTAGGAGTTTCTCTTAACAGACATCTGATCCCACCACCGTTAGTTTGGTGATGCATAACAAAGGCGATGTCGTTGCCACACTCGTCCTAAACTTTCCAAGGTAAAGGACTATAAACTCTCTCATGGATCCATAATAATTGTTCAGCATTTGGGACAAAAGTAGCTAGAACGTACAGTACGACTATCTTACGCTGGCAACATAGTTTTGTGAGTTAGAGTAGTTATTTATTCGCTCCCATCTCGATGCTCGATACGCCTCCCAAGAATAAAATATGTTCAACTCAAATCTCAATCATCCTCATATCAATCAACTCAAGTCTCAATCTCATTGGATTTTCTCAACCTAGCTCATCCTAGTTTCTTATCAACTCAATCAATCAAGGAATTTAATTAGACTCGACTCAGACTCAAACGGCCATTCAGACTCACTTAAATAGACTCGTCATGGAGTACAAGCAAAATACATCAAGGTACATGCAATTACAATACACTATGCTCCTCATGCTCAATTATACTCAATTTAATCAACTCATAAAATCAAGCTCAGACGTCCACTCAGTTCATGTATAGACTTTCCTAACTCTCTATGTTTCAAAAAGAATGACCTACTTTTCTTTTTGGTCTATTTCAAAAAGAATGATCCATTTTCTTTTTGACAAAATATTAATTTCAACTTTATACGCGACATGATTAACACAACAAAATTAAAGAACATTTTAACACATTTGACATAACTTTAATTTAGTATAATAAGATTGAAAAGTCTTCTTTGTTTTGTTAAACTTCGTGCCAAGATAAGCATTACATTTTTGATGATATGATCATAAGATATAAACTTTATGCATTGACATCATAAACTCTAACTTTGAATCATAAATTTCATTTCAGAAAATAAGGCCAATTACAAACCTTTTGCTTCCTGCAAGCACACCAGGCCTTGGGATTTCATAAACACGTAGAGGATTTAGTAAAGACGTCCCCTGCAATTGGAGGATCCACATAGGCATGGAGACCCTTCTCCAGGAAATAGTTTGTATCTATAATTATAGGTCAGTTCTTCACCTGCATATATCTGTTCAAGGAAGTCGAGGGGGCACACACTATGTCATCATCACAAAAGGCAAAGAGGAGGGGGAACAATGTATCAAACCAAAACATAAGACATGAGGGGATTAACCAGTCTTAGCTGAGGTGAAATCAAAGTTACCCAAGCAAAGTCCAGTAAAAAAAAGTAACTATCTTTATTTTTTTTAAAGATCTGACTGATACAATTGTGCATCAGCGTTACCAAAGAGAAGAGAGAACATACATCTCGACTTGCATAAAACCCGACGTGTGCAAGCTGATGATCCATGCTTTCCACAAGAACTTGGTAATTCACGAGATTTGATGAGCAACTAAAATTGCAACAAAAAAAGAAAACAGAACATTTTCGTAAGAACTTAACTGAAAGCAATGTGAAATAAAGTTACACATCAACTCATGATCAGCAGGAAATCCAAAAAATCCCAGTTAATGATTCACTTTTCAACATTGTTTCTTTTCTGTGTCTCTGGGTATGTTAATTTTACAGCAGAAGAGGACTTTAACTCCTCAAGTTACAAATGTGGCATTTGTACAGTAATAATTCCATTGAAAAGCAGCAATCTACAGGCCACTAGAAGCCATCCTAATTTCATATGCATTCTAAATAAGAATATTTTATCTATTAAGATTTTCATGTAAGCATGCTTTCATAATTATGAAAACTCAAAATAAATATAGAAAATTCAATTATTAGGTTATGGAGTTTTTAAGACTTATCTCATTCCTCAATTTCGACTCAATAAGGGGTAAATACATGTGAACGAACTTAGTTCAACACTTTAGGAAGCCTTACATACCTAAAAATAGAAGAAATAATCAAACTTCAGCCGATCCTCACATTTGAATTCACAATCCTCTCTTTCTTCTCTTCTCCGATGCTCTCAAGGAATCCCTAAGCATGAAGAATGCTGAAAAATAAGTTAGCATTCTATTCTAGGACTTAAATTAAGTCCAAAACGACCAAGGGTTAGATTAAAAAGTTATAGGAATGGACAAAATTTCCCTTGTTAAAACTATCGACCCGACTCACGAGACCCAACTTACGGGTTGTAAGTCTTTTCAAGGACCGTAGATGGCCTCTCATGGGTAAGGGGCCTAAAACATTGAGCTACTGGAAGTTGACACTAGACCTACGAAACCTTTTCTACGGGTCGTAAGTATTTCTATAGGTCATTTGTTGCACTCGTAACTCATATCTCAGAAAGATTGATTTTGAGATCTCAATGCGTGAATACAGATCTACGGGTCGTGGAATTCAACATGGATCATAGACCATCTCATACCTCAGATCCTTAGACTTAGACAATTTTCTTGTCACAGGAGTGACCTATGAGACTTCATCTACCACCCGCAGATTCCTCCACAGGCTGTAGACGACACTCATGATTTTCTCCTAGTGGCTTATCTTAGTCATTTTTCTTAGTTTCCTGTAAGTCTCCTATCATATTAAGGAGGATGAATTTGGGAGTGTTACATTATCTTCCTCTTGAGATCATTCGTTCTCGAATGAAGAGAAAAATCTAGGAACTTAGTTGAGGCAAAAATTCTCTTATGTGCTCCAACACTCATACAGTTCAAAACACATCATGAAATCACTCAATCAAGAAAATAAAGAAAATAAGCAATTAACAATCGACTCAATCATCACTCGGACCCTCGAACCCTATCATTTGTCAGACTCAGAATAGAGCAGAATTCAAAGAAATAAGAAAGAATTATTACCGTCAACTCCCTTATCATCAGTAGGTGGAAAGAAGTGCAAATATCTCACTTATATATTCTCCTCATCTTCCCAAGTAGCTCCTTCTACAAACTAATTTCTCCACAATACCCTGACAGATGCAATCTTTTTGGTTCTCAAATTTTGAACTTGTCTATCAAGGATTTGGACAGAAATCTCCTCGTAGCTAAGGATGTATTTTACGCCGATATTCTCAATAGGCATAACTAATAGTGGATCTCCCAAGCACTTCTTAAGCATGGAAATGTGGAAGATCGGATGGATGGCCGCTAATTCTGGTGGTAATTCCAAACTCATAGGCTACATTGCCCACCCTCTTTATGATCTGGTAAGGGAAAATATACCTCGTACTCAACTTTTCTTTCTTCACAAATCGCATCACACCCTTCATGAGGGACACCTTCAGATACATCCAATCATTAATCTCAAATTCCAAATCCCTTATCCTAATATCGGTGTAGGATTTCTGGAGACTTTGTGTAGTTCTCAATATCTCTTGGATGATCTTTACTTTCTCCATAGCTTGGTGTACCAATATGGTCCAATTAACCTTGCTTCACTTACCTCAAACTATTCAATCGGTGATCTACATCACCTCCCATAGAGGGCCTTATAAGGAGCCATTTGAATGTTCGAATGAAAGATGTTGTTGTAAGAAAACTCAATTAGCGGCAAATGTCATCCCAATTACCTTTGAAGTCGATGACACAGACCCTCAACATATCCTCCATGGTATGTATCATATTCTCTACATAACCATTGGTCTGAGGGTGGAAAGCAGTACTAAGGTTCACCTTTGAACCCATGCCTTTTCGAAAGAATTTCCAGAATTAGGTAGTGAATTGAGCTCCTCTATCATATATGATGGACAAAGGAACTCCATGCAACCTGAAAATCTCTCGAATATACAATTGGTCATAGTCCCTTTACTGTATTGGTAGTCTTTACTGCCAAGAAATGGGCTGACTTAGTCATCCTATCAACAATCACCTAGATCGAATCATGTTGCCTGTGAGACCTCGGTAAGCCTGTGATGAAATCCATATTGATTATCTCCCACTTCCATTATGGAATTTCAAAATTCTGGGCTGCTCCACATGGTCTTTAGTGCTCAACCTTTACTTGTTGGCAGTTTGGACACTTATAAACTAAGTCTGCAATGTCTCTCTTTATCCCACTCCACCAGTAAACCCGTCTCAAGTCACGGTACATTTTGGTAGACTCTAGATGGATAGAATATCTAAAGTTATGGACTTCTGACATAATTCTTTCTCGAATACCATCAACATCTGGAACACACAATCTACTTTGGTATATCAATACCCCATCTCACCATTTGATTAACGCCATTACTTATTGCTTATGTACATCTTCCATCAATTGGAGTAAGATGGGATCTTGGTCTTGCTTCTCCTTTACCTCTACTACAATGGATGATGTAGACCCATTATGCACAAGTATTCCACCTTCACCAGATTTAGCTAGTTGAACTCCCTATCGTGCTAGTTTGTGTACCTCTTTAGCCAACTCTTTCTTCTCTTCTTCCACATGAGCAGTGCTTCCCATAAAAAACCTGCTAGGAGCATCAACAACCACATTAGCTTTCCCTAAGTTGTAGAGGATGCTTATGACGTAGTCCTTGAGCAATTCAAGCCACCTCCTCTACCTCAAGTTAAGTTCTTTCTAGGTGAATACATATTGCAGGATTTTTGCGGTATGTGAATACATTGACATGTGCTCCATCTAAATAGAAGCACCAAATCTTGAGTGCAAACACCACCACAACCAATTCTATGTCATGAGTTGGATAGTTCCTCTTATGGTTCTTAAGTTGTCTAGAAGCATAAGCTATGACCTTACCTCTTTGGATCAAAAAACATCCCAATCCCATTCTAGAAGCATCACAATAGATCACAAAATCATCAGTCCCCTCAGGTAGAGTCAACACTGGTGCAGTCGTCAGTCTGGCTTCCAACACTTGAAAACTCTTCTCACACTCATCAGACCACTAGAACTTAGCTTTCTTCTGAGTCAACTTAGTCAATGGTGAGGATAGAGAAGAGAATCCCTCAATAAATCTGCGGTAGTAACCAGCCAAACCCATAAAACTTCTTATGTGAGTTGGAGAAATGGGTCTAGGCCAGTTCTTAACAGCCTCAATCTTATGTATATCTACTCGAATACCATCAGCCAAAATAATATGTCCTAGAAAAGCCACGGACTTGAGCAAAAACTCAGACTTGGAGAATTTTGCTTACAACTCACTATCCTTGAGCATCTAAAGAACAATTCAAAAATGATTGACATTTTCTTCCTCATCTCTGGAGTACACCAATATGTTATCAATAAATACGATCATGAATATGTCAAGGTACTGTCTTAATACTCTGTTCATCAAGTCCATAAAAGTGGCAAAAACATTGGTCAATCAGAAGGATATTACTAGAAACTCAAAATGACCATATTGGGTTTGAAAAATAATCTTCGGAATGTCACATTCTCTCACTTTCAATTGGTGATAGCCTGCTCTAAGGTCTATCTTGGGGAAAAGGGTGGAACCCTGAAGTTGGTCAAACAAGTCATCGATCCTCGAAAGAGGATACTTATTCTTGACTATCACCTTATTCAACTAGTTATAGTCGATACACATCATGAGGGAACCATCTTTCTTTCTTAAAAATTGGACCAGATCACCCCATGGTGAAACACTCGACCTAATAAATCTCTTCTCTAGAAAATCTCTCAACTGCTCTTTCAACTCTTTTAACTCAGCAAGGGCCATTATATATGGTGGAATAAAAATACAATGAGTGTTAGGAATAACATCAATCCCAAAGTCGATCTCCCTATCAGGAGGGACTCCAGGAAGATCCTCAGGAAACACTTCAAGAAACACATTCACGATCGATATAGACTCAAGAGTAGTAGGCTCAGCAACATCAAACTTAACTCGCACAAGATGATAGATACATCCCTTCGAGATTAATCTTTAGGCCTTGAGGTAGGAAATAAACCTACCTTTAGGTGCAATAGAATCTCCTTTCAAATAAATAACAGGCTTATTCAGAAACTAAAATTTGACAGTTCGAGTTCTATAATCAATGGAGGCATAACAGGCATGAAACCAATCCATGCCAAAGATGACATCAAAATCAACTATCTCTAACTCAATCAAATCGACAAGAGTATCCCTATGATAGATGGATACCACATAATCTCTATAGACTCTCTTAGCTCGGATAGGCTTACCAACAGGAGTAGAAATAGAAAATGGCTCAAACAAACACTCAGGAATGATCTAAAATCTACCAGCCACATATGGCGTCACAAAGGAACAAGTCATACCCAGATCAAGTAAGGAATAACAATTAAAAGTAAAGACTCATAGCATACCCATCACAACATCTGGTGCAACATCTTGGTCCTGTCGGTTCCCCATCACATATAGATGATTTCTTCTACCACTTGTCCCTGGTGCAGTGCCCCTTTGATTACCTCTAGTTGGTGGTGTTGTGGCAGAAGACTGGGCCCTATTGCTCAACATCATACACTCCCTCTAAAAATGGCTTGGTTGTCCAAACTTGTAGCAACTGTTCCCTCCATCTCTACATTCTCCAGGTGCATCTTGCCATATTTCCCATAAGGTGGATTTTCTTTAGAACCAAGGGTCACGCTAGACTGTGACTGCAAACCCTGTGCCCTAAATTTGGTTAACCTTGTGACCTCTGATCATACCGGGTATTCAGAGTTGGTGCACTGGCTGAAGATGGTGCATAACTATAAACCTCTTCTGGAAGTAAGACTTATCTTCCTTACCTACTTAGGCTGACTTGGCTCAGGTCCTGCTGGCATTCTTACTCAAATGTTCTTTTCTATCTCTCTTCTTATCTTCCTTAGTCTGTTGGGCATAGACCATAACTCTAGAAATATCCATACTTGAGATCAACAATGCCACTTTGTACTCATTCTTTACATGTCTACCCAGGCCAGACACAAACTTCCTTATTCTTACCCTCATGTCCTGGACCATCTCTGGGGCATACCAGGACAGCAGGATAAACTTGAGGAACTATTCTTTGATAGTCGTCCCCTCTTGATTCAAGTTGACAAACTCCTCAACCTTCACATCCCTTAACTCTCGTGGAAAGAAGTGATCGAGGAAGGCATTTTCAAATTCGCTTCACTCAGCAGGCTCAACATTCTCACCTCGACCCTCCTCCCACAAATTATGCTAGATGTTTTCCATATCTTTGAGCTGATAGGCAACAAGCATAACTCCCTCGGTATTAGTCACATACATGGTTTTCAGGAATTTCCATTTCTCATCAATAAAATTTTGAGGGTCCTCCTGAACCTTAGATCTAGTGATGATAGGTGGGTTCATCCTTTGGAAATCCTTATGCCTGGTGGAAGTAGTCGGCTCTTGAGAACTAGAACTAGGAGCCCCGTGAACTCCAACTCCCACTTTAAGCAGCCACTAACAGGGTGAGCATAGTGGTAGCTCCCCTAAAATTAGCCTCTGTAATTGGTGCAGGTGGAGCAATAGGTGCTTGTGGAATGCTTGTAGCTCTAGCTGGTCGACCCCTACCTCTCGTCTCCATTTAGACAAGTTCCTCAGGAGGGAGAGGGGTTCTTAGAATTAGAGGCTAAAACATCTCTTTGGGTGGCGGTACACTTAGGAGACATGATCTGCAAATATGTAACACACGAATTAGACAAGATCTTTTTAATAGAGTTAAAATCCATTGCATGAACTCAGAATACAAAGAAGTGTAACCATTCCTAATGTCCTATAGCCTCTTGCTTATAAAGTGTGGTGCACAACACACCCATAAAAAAGACTCTACTAGACACATCTTCATAGACTCCCTAGTACTCTTGAACTCTATGCTCTGATACCAAGTTTGTCACACCCCGGGAGGGTACCCTTGGCATGACTGACACTTGAAGAATCATTGTTGATTCCCCAAGAGAACCACTTGGCCTCATCATCACATCAATACTCAAAAACGGAAGAATACTCAGAATAGTCATCAAATAGATAATTAAAACTCTATCAATAAAATAGTTTCAAATGATCAATCTTGGAAAGGAAATGAAAATCAACAAATCCTCTACTCACATGTCTATGAAGCCTCTATCTCTAAACATATAGATAGTAACATTACATACCATGGCTACCCAATAAAATAAATAAGTAAAATGTTCTCAGATGAAAAATAAAATAGCTCCTCCGAATAACAAAGAGAGCTTACCAACTCTAAGGATGTACTGCATTGGACCTCAACGATGCGCTAGCTGGAGTCCTTTGTCTCCTGTATCTGCATCATAAAATGATATAGGTCCAATTAGACATCAGTACATGGAATATATTGATATGTAAAATGGCTCAGGAAAGTAAAGTTCAACTCACTCACCTCAACTCAAATAAATCATAGCTCAACTCAATAGATAGGCAAGAATAAAATAAGTCATGCTTTTAAAAATAAACTCAGTAGTGTCTAACTCAGTTTAACATTATGCGCAATCAGTTCTCGATTAGGAGTTTCTCTTAACAAACATCCAATACCACCACCATTAATTTGATTATGCATAATGAAGACAATGTTATTGCCACACCCATCCTAAACTTGCCAAGGTAAATGACTATGAACTCTCTCATAGATCCATAATAATTGTCCATCTTTTGGGACAAGAGTTTCCAAAATGTGTTGTATGATATCCTATGTTGGCAACGTAGTTCCATTGGTTAGAGTAGTTCTTTACTCACTACCATCTCGGTGCTCAGTAATCCTCCCAAGAATAAAATATGCTCAACTCATTAGTCAACTCAAATCTCAATCATACTCATATCAATCAACACAAATGTCAACCTCATTGGGTTTTCTCAACTCATCTCATCCTAGTTTCTCATCAACTCAGTCAATCAAGGAATTCAATTAGACTCGACTTAGACTCAAATGATTATTTAGACTCACTCAATACGACTCATCATCGAATACAAGAAAAATGCATCAAGGTACATGCAATTATGATATACTATGTTCCTCATGCTCAATTAGACTGAATTTACTCAACTCAGAAAATCAAACTCAGACCTCCACTCCGTTCATGTATAGACTTTCCTAAAATCATGCAATTTGGAGTTCATGATGTCAATGCATAAAGTTTATATCTTAAGTTTATATCAACAGTAGTGTAATACATCAATTATTTAGTTCAAAACCATGAGAGTTCAAAATAAATACAGAAAATTCAGTTATTAGGTTATGGAGTTTTCAATACTTATCTCTATTCCTCAATTTCAACTCAATGAGAGGAAAGGGCATGTGAACGAACTTAGTTCAACACTTTAGGAATCCTTACATACCTAGAAATAGGAGAAACAATCAAACCTCAGTTTTCCTCATGTTTGAATTTGAAACGCTCACTTTCTTCTCTTTTTTGATGCTCTCAAGGAATCCCTAAGCGTGACGAATGGTGAAAAATAATTTAGGGTTTTTCTCTAGGACTTAAATTAAGTCCAAAATGGACAAAGGTTGGATTAAAAAATAATAGGAATGGATGAAAATGACCTTGTTAAAACTATCAACTTGACTTACGAGACTCCGCTTACGAGCCATAAGTCTTCAAATGGGTCATAGATGACCTATCATAGGTAAGGGGTCCAAAAACTTGAGCAATTGGAATTCGACACTGGATCTACGAAACCTCTTCGAGGGGTTGTAAATACTTCTACAGGCCATTTGTTGCACTCATAACTTATATATTAGAAAGGTTGATTTGAGATCTTATTCCACGAATACTGATCTACGAGTCATGGAATTCAACATGGGCCATAGAATATCTCGTACCTCGGGTCCTCAAACTTATAAAATTTCCTTGTCATAGAAGTGACCTACGAAACTGTAAAAATCTGAAAATTTTCAAAATATACTTATGGTTGGCATTCTATGATGTACTACAAGACATGGATGAGTTTTGATGTCCACGGGTTGAGTTTAAGTGGCCGAATACAAATTGGACTAGTTAGTGGCCTAGAGGGACAATTTTGACAGTCAACTTCAAATAGTCATAACTTTTGATGTGGGATGAACCATGTGTAATACCACATATAAAATTGCATATATTGGAGTTAGATTTGGAACACAAGTAGTTTCACTCAATTTGGATATCGGATGAGGGAGATATGACCCAAACAGTGAGACTATCTATAATTCAGAAGCCATTGGAGATAGGCTCAGAAAAATAGCCAAGGACATTTGTACGGACCGTGAAACTTTGCACGGTCCATCTAGGGTATTGTGTGGTGTCACAGTGAGATTGGGGTGTCTTGGAACCACCCCTAAGCCAAGTGTGGGTTGACGGAACCTTGAACGGTTTGTTTGGCACTTAACGAGCCGTCCACTGTCCCGTGAAGTTGGACAGTGGCTAGACCAAAGCTTGGGCATGATTTTTGGGGTTAAGTGAGATTAGACAGTAGGTTACACGGGATGTCTCACCATAGACGGTCCGTTTGGTTGCTCGTCAAATGTAACAAAAAGTCCTTCGAGAGTTCATGTGGAAAATTGGCTAAGTACATCTTGACGGCATGGTAAACGGCCCGTGAGTCATCTTGATGGCACTGTAGCTATCATTTGGGTGTTGTATTTAGTGAAAAGTTCCATTTTATTAATGGTATTTTCGTGATTTAACATTTTCCTAAGCCCCCTTTTTGTCCTTTAAGGTATCCTAAACCCCTCAATCATCCCTCAAACCCTCATTCATCCATTAGAACTCCCCTACACTCTGTCTTAAGATCCTAAGGCTCTCTTGACCTCCATTGAAGCTAGCTTGTAGAATTTGGGGAAGAAGACTTGATTAGGCTT
>JBCEWC010016904.1:0-12822 GCA_038996855.1 Solanum aculeatissimum
TGATTCACAAGGAGATCGAAGTATATGTGGATGATGTCATTATCAAGTCCCGCGAGAGTTCGGATCATCTGACTCATCAGAGAGAATTCTTTAGTTGGTTGTGTCAATATAGCTTGAAACTGAATCCATCCAAGTGTGCTTTCGAAGTTCCTGCCGGTATGTTACTAGGATTCATAGTCAGTCGAAGAGGTATTGAGCTTGATCCTTCTAAGATCAAAACAATTCAGGAGTTACCTCTTCCAAAGTCAAAGAAGAAAGTCATGAGTTTCTTGGGAAGGTAGAACTACATCAGTCGGTTCATAGCCCAATCCACAATTATTTGTGAGACTATCTTTATGTTGTTGAAGAAAGATGCATTGACAGAATGGACGAAAGAGTGTCAGACCACTTTTGATACTATCAAGAGTTATTTGTCTAACCCTCTGGTGTTGGTCCCTCCACGTGAAGGAAGCCCACCGCTATTGTATTTGTTTGTCTCAGATAATGCCTTTGGATGTGTGTTAGGCCAACATAACGAGACCGGGAAGAAAGAGAAAGACAACTACTATCTGAGTAAGAAATTCACTCCGCATGAGGCTCGGTATACTTATCTGGAGAAGACATGTTGTGCTTTGACTTGGGTGGCCCAGAAACTGAGACATTATTTGTCTTCACACACAACATATCTTATTTCAAAGATGGGTCCATTAAGGTATATTTTTCAGAAGGCGATGCCAACTGGAAGATTAGCCAAGTGGCAGATGCTGTTGAGTGAGTTCGATAGTGTACGTGACTCAAAAGGCGATCAAAGGGCAAGTTTTAGTTGATCATCTTGCAGAGAAACCCGTTGATGATGACTATGAGCCGCTCAAAACTTATTTCCCAGACGAAGAGGTATTATTTGCAGGAGAAGACATCTTTGAGGCGTACCATGGCTGGTGGATGTTCTTTGATGGAGCTGTAAATTGTCAGGGTAGCGGTATTGGAGCAGTTCTGATATCACAATCGGGTCAGCATTATCCTATGGCCGCGAAACTTCGATTTCGTTGTACTAACAACATGGCAGAATATGAAGCTTGTGTTTTGGTCATGAAGATGGCTATAGATAGGAATGTAAAAGAGTTGTTGGTTATCGAGGACTCAGATTTGCTGATTCATTAAGTTCAAGGAGAATGGGCTGTGAAGAGTCCAAAGATCGTCCCTTATGTGCAATTAGTACAAAGGTTGTGTAAAAGATTTTGAAAGATCGAGTTTAAGCACACCCCAAGGTTACAGAATGCGTTTGTTGATACCCTTACTACTATTTCTCCAATGATCCAACATCCAGACAAGATGTATATTAATCCACTAGAGATAGATCTGAAACAGCAACCTGCTCATTGTTTGCATGTTGAAGCAGAACCCGATGAGAAACCTTGGTACTTTGACATAAAGAAGTACTTGGAGACTGGAACTTATCCTGAGAATGCTACTTCTAATCAAAAGAAGGTTATACGTCGAAAGGCTAACAACTTCTTTCCAAGTGGGGAAATCCTTTATAGGAGGACTCCAGATTTGAATCTCCTTAGGTGTGTTGATGATACAGAAGCTGCGAAACTTATTGAGCAGGTCCATGCTGGAGTTTGTGGTACTCATATGAACGGGCTCACCTTGGCAAGGAAGATTCTGTGAGCTGGTTATTTTTGGATGACTATGGAGCACGATTGCTGCAAGTTCGTGCAAAAATGCCATGAGTCTCAGATACATAGTGATTTGATTCGAGTACCTCCTCACGAGTTTAAGGCTATAAGTTCTCCTTGGCCGTTCGTAGCATGGGGTATGGATGTTATCAGTCCTACTAAGCCATCTGCCTCTAATGGTCACAGATTTACCCTAGCTTTTATTGATTACTTCACCAAGTGGGTGGAAGTGGTCTCTTACAAGTCTGTGACAAAGAAAGTGGTAGTTGATTTTGTTCGAAACTTGATATGTCGATTCGGGATACCGCATCATTATAGATAACGGGGCAAATCTTAATAGCAATTTGATGAAAGAGATATGTGAGCAATTCAAGATTACTCACCGAAACTCAACAACATACCGTCCTCAGATGAACGGGGTTTAAGAAGCTGCTAACAAGAATATCAAGAAGATCTTGAGAAAGATGATTGACAAGCACCGAGGATGGCGTGAAATGTTACCATATGCTTTGTTGGGTTACCGTACGACTGTCAGAACTTCAATTGGAGCAACCCCGTATTTGTTAGTATATGGAACAGAAGCTGTAATACCTGCCTAAGTTGAGATACCGTCATTGAGAGTCATTCAAGAAGCTGAGTTAAATGATGTGACTGGGTTCGTAACCGGATTGAACATTTAGCGTTGATTGATGAAAAGAGGATGATTGTTGTTTGTCATGGTCAGTTGTATCAACAGAGGATGATTCGTGCTTTCAACAAGAGAGTAAGACCTAGAACATTCAGTGTTGGTCAATTAGTTCTTAAACGCATTTTTCCTCATCAAGATGAGTATAAAGGAAAGTTCGCACCAAATTGGCAAGGGTCGTATATGATTCACAAGGTTTTGTCAGGTGGTGCACTGATTTTGTCAGAGATGGATGGTCAAGAGTGGCCAAACCGATCAACTCAGATGCTGTCAAGAGATATTATGTCTAAAGGTTTATAATTTTCTATATTTCTTTCCCTGTAATTGCATTTTTTATTTTTGTATTTGTTTTTAACTTACTTCCCCTTTGTAATGAACTACGTTTGACCTGAATTCTCGAGAATGTGATACATAGGCGGCCTATGTCAGCCTCGGTCATACCCCTCATCCCTTTTTATTATCCCTTTTAGTTTGAACTACGTTTGACCTGAATTCTCAAGAATGAGATACGTAGGCGGCCTATGTCGACTTCGGTCATTTTCTTATTTATTTCTCTATTTTTTCTCTCCCTCCCGAGAGGGGAACTACGTTTGACCTGATTCCTGCTTCAACGGGATACGTAGGCGCCACAATGGCTCGATCATACTCCCACAAAGGAAACTGGGACAGAATTTTTGAAAGGATCTCAAAAATTCTCAACAAGAAGATTTATCTCCAACGAGTCAGAATTTAAGACAATTCAGAAACCTCAACTGGGACAGAGTTTTGAGGAAAGCTAAGATTCTCAGAGTTCTTCTAACCAGTTGATGATTTATTACAACGTTAACTGGGAAAAAAATAATTTAGAATGACCTCAAAAATTTCATGAAGCGGCATCAGAAAGGCCATGTCAGAAGCTAAATGCGTTCATCTAAGCTTTACAGGACATGACATTTGGCAGTGACCTTTTCTTAAAATTTCCTTTTCTAAAATTTTTGTGCATGTCAATATACGTATCAAATTATTTTCTCATTTTGTGTCTATCAAGAATCGGGAAGTCAAAGCAGTTCACCAAAGGACGCGACGAGAAGCAGACAATCGAAGAATTAACACAGATCGATCCATTTTGAAACTAACAAATTTTCTGTGAATGCAGCGAAAACTTCTGTAGGTCTTATTTTGCAGAGAGAATAACTGAGATAATTAACTGTCTCATTTAAATTCCCAATAAGCTATCGCATGTTATTTTCGAATTGCCGAGAAAGCTACTTCATTTGCAAAGCTTTTAAGAAGACTATCATTTTATTTTCACACCGCTGAGACGACCATTTTATTTCAAGCCTCTAAGAAGGCCATTTTATTTTAAGCCGAGAAGGCCATCTATCATGCATCGCGGAGCGAATAATGGAGAGGATATGTTATTGTCAAGCAGTCATCTATCATGCATAGCGGAGCGAATCATGGAGAGGCTTTTTATTTTTAAGTGAATCCTCTATCATGCATCGTGGAGCGAATCATTTTATCATTTATTCGCCGAAAAGGCTATTTTATTTCAAGTTGACAAGCGGATCATTACATCTTCAACCCGTCAAGAAGACTATTTTATTTCAAGCCAAGACTTTTATTTTAAGTTGCCAAGAGGATTATTTCATCGAACAAGGTAAAATACATCATCCCCTATATTCAATTTATGTTTTCTACTAACAATTTTTTCGTCTTAGTCTTATCGAGAGCATCCGAAAGGATGAATTCTCAAAACTAAACCACAGGTGTAGACGTCATCAAATAGGATGCAGCACAACGTGGAAATCATTCTTAGCAGCGAACTGGACATAGTTTGAAGAGGGGCGTCAAATTCTTCGAACGCGAGCTGAGAAGTGACTCTCACCACAATCCAACCACACTCCTGTCAAAAGGCATGTGGGCTTTTTTCTGGGTTCATTCAGTTTTCAGTTTCGCATCCGGGCAATTTCGACCCTTACCGGAAGCAACCCTTTCCTCCTTAACCAAGGGCTAGGTCAAAATAAGAGATTTCCCTTTCAACCGAAAGAGTCGAACTACAAACTGCCTAATTCCTCAGTCCAAGGATATGTAGGCGGGTTCAATGTTGAAAACTCGTCTCTATTCTAACTCTACTCTTAAATCTCATTCCCGAGCATCTCAATCTCTCCATAATTCGATGTTGGGACAACTTTTGAATTTTTTCCAAAATCATGCGTAAAATCCAACATTTTGAACTACAAGTGGCCTGAATTCTCATGTAACTTGAGATATGTAGGAAACCCAAAACCAGGGTCCGGCCACAATTTTCCAGAGTCCGTATTGAGAGCCTTCTAGATGAAGATGTGGTCGGCTAAAAATTGGGTTTGTCAAGTTTCTTTGTCTATAATCTCTTTCATCGATCATACCCAAAGAAAGGGACAGTTGTTGACACCCAATTTTTACCCTCCACAATACGAATTAAATATTGAGCTTTTAATTTTAAACAACTTCGAATAATTAGCTTTCAAAATGCAAAAAAGTATTTTTAATGATTTTTTGGAGTTTAAATCTTTTATTCCTAATTATGTTATATGTTCTATATTATACATTTTGATTTCAAACGTTGCGTATTTTAATTTTATGTATCATTCAATTTTTTCACTAAGTTCTTAATAAGAATTTTCGGCTCTGGAATTTTGATCTTGGCATGTTCTTCGCCTCCACTGGGCATATTTGCAATAGCCAAACGGAGAATATTGGCTTCCGCCTTCAGATCTTCACTTTCCCTCTTAAGGCCCTCAGTTTGTGCATCAACAGAATTACGAAAAGTGTGCAATTAGGCCAACTGACCATCCACAGCACCAAGAGAGGTCGGTATTGCAGCATTGATGCCCTGTATCTGCGTCAGGACATCTGTCATGCCGTCTGTAGCGTCTGTCATGCGCAGAATGGCTTCCAAACGTGCAACCTTTTCCCGTAACTCGTTATACGATTTCCCACAACCATATTTGTGTTGAAAAAACCTGGCTCTGATACCAGTTGATATGGGGTCAACCCTTTCGATCTAACCCACTTGGCAGCCTAACACTTTTAGACTCAGGCTACTTTTTGCCTACCCTTGATCCGGTCCCAACACAAACCCTGACTACGAAATAAGAACACAAGCAAGTACGGGAACAAATTCCCAACTTTGTTATTAACTCGTGCCAATGAAGAATGCACAAAACACTTGGCCTACAAAAATTCATCCAGGCCAACCTTGCTGTCTAGACTAACTGCCTGTGCCTATAAATAGGCCACAGCATGCACAATCATGTGTCAGCCATGTGCCTGCCAACTCAGTTGATTGGCCTAGGTCGACCCAATACCCAAGGGGTATTGGGCCCATTAGTAAGCCCACCCTGAGTCCAAAGTGGCCCCCGGCCCAACTGGACGATCATATTATTTTTTTACTTTGAAAGACGTGTCTTAAATTTAAATAAATCATTGTTCACGGGTTTTGGGGGTTTTCTAATTTATCTTCGCTTTTGTAGATGACTGATCAAATCCCTGAATTCGAAATGGTTACCAAGACTCCGAATCTACTCCGTGTGTGGTGGAACAACCTTAGTAATACCTCACGAGGTCAAGTCACAACTCACTTAGGACACCTCCTGTCGTTGATGGATTTCGAGGCATATTCGAAACTCGTCCATGCAATTACTCGATATTGGGATAGCGAGTATATGGTATTTAGGTTTGGGAATATTGAAATGACACCAACGGTAGAGGAAATTCGGGATTTCTAGAATCTTCTGCGTTGTATAACAAGAGAAAAATACACCCCAATGATAATATCCTGATACCAAACAAGCCGACTAGCAAAGAAATGAAAAATATACTTCTTCTGATACAAGAGGATTGGTTGGATACCCCTAATATCCCTTTCATGAGATTCTTTGAGCGTTGGGGACATGACAGTTATTTCGAGAGATTTCGTGACGAGTTTCACAATTTTCAAACTCGGGTCAAAACTCAAGCCTTAGCATTTGGAACATGCCTTTTAGGGACTATGGTATTCCCTCGGGATGAGACAAAGGTGATTGATTCGAGAATCATCATGGTCACACATGCTATCTTCTATGGCATCGGTGCACAAGGTCAGAAAAAGTACTGTGATCTAGCACCGATCATAGTAGCCGACATCTAAGGTCCCTCGATCTATGCAAAAGGGGTTTTCCTTTCTTCCAAGGTTGTAACTTGTTGCTCCAATGATGGATGTCCCATCATTTAGCCAAAAAAGCTAAGAAATGGAAGCAAAAGCTGGGAGATCATAATGGAAGAAATGTTTTGGCTCACCACGCTCTGATGTTGTCTGTTCGAAAATTTAAAATGGGGAGGACGAAAGGCGGATGGGCACAAATCTGCGGTGAGTTAACAGAAGATAATGTTTGTTAGACGTTCGACCATTTCATGTCTGAAAGAATCGCCATACAGGGAAAATGACATCCTTTTTTGGTCCTCATGGGCATACGGGGCATGAGACCTTATTACCCCAATCGGGTAATGAGACAATTTGGAAGAACACAGCTTGTCACCAAACGAGGAGATGTTCGACAATTTGTTATTGACTACGAGGGATGTGACAAGATACCCTATGTCAATGATGTTCTTAAAGAATGGTCTGCGTGTGTATTCTTAGAAAAAGCCATCCTCGCCAATGATAGGTACGGCGCAGGGTGTGATCCAGGGTACAAAAAATGGTTGAATGATCAAAAGATACTCACTCCCGGGCCTCACCGAAACCCATAATTAGAAGACGTAGAATCCCAGCTCCAAGTGCAGAGCCGACTTTTCCAACAACAGTGGGATAAGAGGGAATGGGAATTCCAATAGAGAGAGCAGGAATTTCAATGGAGGGAACAAGAATTCCAACAGAGAGAGCGGGAATTTCAACAGAAGGAGTATGAGATGCAGGGGACCGCGGTCTACATGTCACAAGAGTTGAACAACGCAAGGACATGTTTGGTTCATCTGGATCAAAATTTGGAAAGACAAATCACTACTCTTCAGTCAATGCCAATACCTAATCGAGCTATGTTAGCCGAACCTTTCCTAATGCTGCACAAACATCACATTCGAGAAGACGTGGAGAAGGCAAAGAGTGGAGCGGGACCTTCCTGTAGTTAGTTTTATCCCCTGCGTGGGATTGTTTTCTTTTGTATCTGTATTTCCCTTTCCCTAAAATGTACCCCCTATTGCGCTATGTAAAACGCTTTTATCTATTTTATGGATTTTATTTCTGGGGTGCAATGAAACATTTAAAATGATATGTCACATCCTTCAAATTCGATAGGCCAACCCTTGGCACAAAAAGAGTCACATATTTCTTAGGACGCGCAATAACTATTTTTGTGCTCTTTGTTATAACTGTTTATGTGTTTATGTTGTTTCATTTGGAGAAAATCTAGCCCACCCCTTGTCAAATTTTTTCTGGAATCCACTAGGCACAAATATCAGTCATTGTCAAAATGTTCGACCAAATACTCTTCGAGTCTCACGTTTCCCCAACAAAGTCTGAACCTTTCGATCAATTTCTAAAAATCATATCCTCTTATCTCAGGAAAGGTTGTCTTTGCGATCAAGATGAATAAGAATCAGAACACTAAGAAGACTGAAGAGGCCCTGATAGAGAGACTCCGTCAGGTTACTCAGGAAATCTGGGAGACAGAAGAAAAAGCTGAACAGGGTGAGTGCGTTGCTTCAAAAATACTCATTTACCTTAGAAGAAACCCTTCGAACTGTGTTGGCTCGAACTGTTGAGGTAGATGCAGAACTGGAGGCTACTCAGAGGGAGATAGCCATTCTGAAAGAGAAGAACCCCCATTGTGCTTTCCCAGGTCCGAGCAGGGGAGTTGATGCAGATGATGCTGACACCCCATCGGCGTAATGACTCAGGGTCCAGCTGAAGACCAAGAAGATCAGAAGAAGTCTCAGTAGAGACAGTTTATGTTATCGCATTGTCTTTTTCTGTATAAATAAAAAATTATCTGATTGTACCAATTCGAACTACATAGGGCCTGATTTCTCCTCTATGAGATACGTAGGCAGCCTTTTCAGGCCCGACCCCTATCTATCAAAAAGTTGTTTTGCCCTTCTTTTCCGCTTTCAACGATAGATATAAGAAGACCTTGACTCAACGCAAGTCAACTTTCCTAATACACTATATCCAAAATCAGATAGACAAATTCCTATCTATTTTTCATATCCTCTATACCCATGGGCTAGTTCTACCTCCAAATGATACAACAATTGTGTGTTTATCTGATCTGTGTGTTCTATTTTGTATTATCTGTTCATTTCAAGAAACTAACATATGTGCCTTTTGAATAATTTTCTTTCCTCAGATAATTAGAATTGATCTGTTGTTGAAAAAGTTGGTTGAACACCCTTACTTTACCAAATCAAAGGCTCCCAAAAAATCCTTCCCCGATCAAAACCGTTCATTTAGAGAAGCGACCATGGCCGAAAGTAGCGAAGATGTTAGTTTGACCGATGTGACTATAGTGGATCCGGTTATGGCTGAGCAGAATAAACTGATTGCCTAGCTGATGTAACAAATAGCTGAAATGAGGGTCGAGATGAGAAGGACCCAAGAGCTCACCAACTTGGCCATTACTGCCAATCTCCCCGGTCTAGAAGATGGAAGGCCTCCGCTCCATTTCCCTCCTCAGAACCAACCCATTTCGATATCAATCAATCCACCTATTACCCCCGTCCAAAGCACTCCTGCTGTTGATATGACCGCCCTTAATGCATATCCCATAAATATCGTACCCCAAGTACCTCCTCCTCTCCAAAATCCAAACCCAAATGTCCAAGCTTTCATTCCCCTTCAAAATCCCAATACTGCTAACCCCCAGATAATCCCTCCTGAAAATCAACTCCTCGACCAATATGCTCAAAACTCTCCTGCAACCCAAACCCTGCCTACTAAAATCCCTGTCCATATTACCGTCCTCGCTAAACCCCAGATCCCATACACCACCTACTCCGAAATAGACCATTATGAGGAGAAGGAGAAGGAGTGGAGGGCCACAGAAGAATCGGCCAAGTTGAGTATAAAAGAGGAGATAGCAAAAGCATAAGACAATATCAATATACATCAGATGCCGCTGGTTTGAGCTACGAAGATCTGTGTATTCATCCTGACTTGGATCTCCCAGAAGGGTTCAAAGTTCCAAAGTTTGACATCTATGAGGGGACAGGAAACCCCCTAGCCCATTTAAGAGCTTACTGTGATCAGCTAGTAGGCGTGGATAGGAATGAAGCATTGTTAATGCGTCTCTTCAGGCATAGTTTGGGTGGGGAAGCTTTCGAATGGTTCACCTCAATGGATGTGAATTAGTGGGCGGGATGGAACGCTATGGAGAAGGATTTTGTGGAAAGGTTCGCCTACAATGTCGAAGTCGTCCCAGACCGTTATGCCTCTGAGAAAATCAAGTAAACATCAACAGAAAGTTACTGAGAGTGCGCATATAGATGGAGAAAGGAGGATGCCAGAGTTCCGCCTCCTATGTCTGAAAAAGAGGTCGTTGAGGTTTTTGTGCATTCACAGGAACCAGAATTCTATGAAAGGTTGATACTGCTCATTGGGGCAAAATTCGTCGAGATAGTCAAGATCGGCGAAGCTATTGAGGATGGATTAAGAACGAGAAAGATTACCCGTGTTTCAGGTCCAACTGGACCATCAGGTCTGTTTAAGAAGAAATGAGAGGATGTCTTGTCTGTTTCGAGTTTTCAAGAAAGGAGGAAACTCCCAAACACCAGCACCAGAAAGTCTGCAAACCCGCTTCCAGTTTACTACGCCCAACCCGGGTATCAAGCTCCACTCCCAAATTACTAGATCCCTCTCCCTCAATACCACTCCCCCAGTACCCAAATTTCCATCCAATCTTCCAGAATCCGTCACCGAGTTGCTCCAATATGCAACCAATTTATCAAAATCCCCCTGTTAACTACCCCACCCCAAATTACCAAGCTCCACAGCCAAATTACTCAGCCCCGTTGCATCCACGATTCAAAACCCCTGCCCCTCCTCGCAGGAATATCCCGAATTATCGACCACCACCTCCACAAAATAACTATAACCCTCCTCGTCCAAATGTAGAAAAGAAACCTCCCCGTGTGTTTACTCCGCTCGTAGAGAGCCGAACAAAATTGTTTGAAAAATTAATGGCGGCTGGTCTAATCAGCCCTATTCCCCCAAAGTCAATGGACACAAGTTCCAGATTTTTCAGGGTCGATCAAAGATGTGCTTTTCATTCCAATAGTGTCGGGCATGACACTAAAGATTGTCTAAATTTAAAGCACAAAATCCAAGATTTGATCTATCGGGATGGTCGTTCTTCAAATCACCGCTCCTAATGTCAACAGTAATCCTCTGCCTAACCATGGTGGAAATACTGTCAATATGATCGAAAGAAAAGAGGATTGGATTGTGGTCAAGACGATAGTCCCTGATAGCCTTGAAAGTCTGGATAAGGGAGTAGCATCCCTGAGCATCACCGACAAGTCAAAGGTTGTGGTTTTGACACCGAAAAAGGTTGTTGCTCTTGTTCCAGAAGGAGTCCCCACCAAGAAATTGGTGATCAAGGCGGTTAGTACGCAAAATCTGGTTAAGGCAGACAAAGTTGGTGGTCCAGAAAAGTTAGTTCAGAATAATCCTTCTAAGAGGTCGATAAGTGAGGCTGAAGCAGAAGAGTTTTGGAGAAAAATGCAACCGAAGGATTATCCTATCGCGAAGCATTTGGAAAAGGTACCAGCCCAGATTTCTGTATGGGCACTGTTGATGAGTTCACAGTAGCATAGGCAGGCATTGATAAGACCATTGGAAGACACCTACGTGCCTGTAGGAACAAACAGTGACAATTTGGCAGCCATGATAAGCCGAGTCACCCGAGAGCATCGTATCAGCTTCAGCGATGATGAGTTACCATTCGAAGGGTCGATGCATAACAAGGCACTTCACGTCACAATCAAGTGTCGTAATATGGTTCTAAATCGGGTTTTAATTGATGACGGGTCTGGCTTGAATATATGCCCGTTGTCCACTCTCAACCAGTTGAAATTTGATGTCGGAAAAATCCACCAGAGTCAAGTCAATGTCAGAGCGTTCGATGGTGGTCGAAGAGATACACTAGGGGCAATGAATTTGGGAATCCATGTGGGCCCCGCTGAGTTTGTCGCTGAATTCCAAGTAATGGATATTGATACAAGATATAACATGCTTTTGGGAAGGCCTTGAATCCATATGGTTGGGGCTGTACCTTCCACTCTTCACCAGATGATGAAGTTTGTGTGGAATGATCGTGAAGTGGTCATTTATGGTGAAGGCAGTCATTCGAACGTGTGCGCACCGATCATTGACAATGTCGCTAGAGGGTCCGATTTCTACACTGTGGAATTGGTGAATGCCATTGATGATGATTTGTTTACCGGACCTCCGATGCCTGTTGTTTACAAGATGATTGCCGCATTCATGCTTGGGAACGGGTTCGACCCCGGTTTTGGACTTGGAAAATATTTGCAAGGCATCACTGAACCTCTTTCATTACCGACAAAGCAGTCTAGGTTTGGGTTAGGGTATGTCGCTTCAGAAGACGATGACTGGGAAGCACAAAACCAGAATGTTGATCGAGCGCCAGCTAGGCCGATACCTCATCTGTACTAGTTTTTCCCAGTGTGAGAATACAGCGATGGTGATGATCTAGGGGAAGGAATTGGAGATTTGTTCGAGGAAATTGACGTTGTTATTGATGACGACGCTGAGCATTCAGGAATCCAAAAGGCGGAGCCAAGCGAACAAGGACTTAATTGGTCATCAACTTTGCTTTTGATTCCCCGCTCATCTTGGTAGTTGTTTTTAAAATATGTGGTAGTCCGGAGGAGGCCCGGGACCTGCCTTTATTTATGATTCTCTATTGTCTGTATATATTTTTAAAAAATCTCTCTGTGATGTTCTAAAAAGGCAAATTGGCCCCTGATCATGGCCACAGTCTGCATTTCTCTTTTAAGTTTAAATGAAAGGCCTCCTTTTATTTAAAATTTATTTATTTACTGTCCATTTTTATTGATTCAATTTTTCTATCTAACTATGTTTATAATTTTAGTAAAAATAATTTTAAACCTGCCAATGTCATGTCATGTCACAAGCTGAATGAACAAAATAAAGCAAATGACACCGAGCCTGAAGAATATGATGAAAAGACCATGGTGCTTGAACATCTTGCTGAGGAGTTGATACAGTTTGAGAATTGCGACAGACCTAACTTAGAGGAAATGGAGACAGTGAATCTAGGAAGTGAAGACTGTGTCAAAGAAACTAGAATCAGTGTTCATCTGAGGGATGTTCAGAAAAAAGAACTCATCGGTTTACTCAAGGAGTATATGGATGTATTCACCTGGTCCTATGATGACATGCCAGACTTGAGTACGGACATTGTCTCTCACAAGCTGCCAATTAATCCAGACTTCAGT